>VZTY01006821.1:108540-145522 GCA_013400935.1 Turnix velox | reverse complement strand
ATCAAAGCAACAGGATGTGTGGCGTTTTAAATGGAAAGTGGAAAAGCTGAGAAAATGAGACACAGCGTCTTCTTAAGAGAGTGCTTGAAATATGCTGGTCTAAAGCCAGTCCATCTTACAGCATAGAGACCTAAGGAGCCTTTCTAAGGCTTTGAGTGAATAGGATGTCCTGAAATCCAGACACAGACAAAGCAGGAACTTTGCTTAAATGCAAGCCCGGGTTAATGCTGAAACCTGTTGTCTGTGTGTAATATTACCCGCTCTGTTTAGTACTTGAATATCAGTCCCTCTGATATGACTGCCCCAGCACTATCCCATATCTCTCATGCTCTTCCAATGTTCTGACATCTCTTCATTCCTGGAAACAGACTGTCATAGCCTTTCCCCCTTCCCAGTTCTCACAACGAGTGCTCATTATTTTGAGGTCACTCAGACTCCCAGGTCTGTTATGTCCCTCAACTCTGCTTCTCATCAGCTCTTTCCTGATATACTTCATTGCCCTACACGTATTGTGCTCAATATTTTGTAATAGCTTCCACTTGATAATTTATTTTAATATATTTCAAGTAATTTTTACATGACTTAGCATCAGCTCACCAGTTGTGTATTATAAGTGTCCTGTTTGCTCTTCCTCATTACAGTATTCCCTTCCTGATAAATTCATTCATGTTGCTGCCAAACTTCTAATTTTTCATACGTTCTTCCTTGCTCAGTAGCTTGTCTGCTCCTCCTTTGCTGTTATCCTTTTTCTGTCACTGCTAAGATTCAAGCATTTCTTCTTTCCCAGGCAATTACTATTTCGTCAGATTGAGGACATATGTGACTTCATCTGATGCCTCATAGGTTGCATATAGACTACTAATTAAAGCTGGTCAAGGCTGGCTTTCTGGTCCCATGGAGCAGGATATGGGTCACATGTGAACTCCTGAAGTTTTTTTAGGCAATGTGACTTCATTCAGGCCACTGTTTGATTCCTCTCCTCCCCTCCCCTTCCTCCTTCTCTGGCTGAAAGGGCAAACATACAGCTGGTCATGGTGCTGTGTGTGGCTCTGACACACATAGACATGACATACATGGACACTACCAGCCACACATATATCTGTCTAAATCAGTGTCAAATTCCTTGTCTATAACCTTCCAGATTCCTTCCTTTGGACACATCCTGAGCAATATCTCTCCATTCTCTGTATCCCATGCTTAGTTCCGCAGTTTTTGTTATTTAGACATAGTCACCAGCTAAGGTAAGTCAGTTAATGATAATATAACCCTGTGATGTTATATTTTACTTATCTTCATCATAGATTTTTGAAGAAGGAGCTGAGATGTTACTTGCCTAGAGATGCTCTGTTTGATGGCCTCACACCATCTCCCATCCTGACTCTTCTGTTGCCTTTCTTTTGCTGAGCAGTGTGCAATTCTTCCAGTACATTTTCTGTCTTTTCTGTTTTCTCTTTCAGTTCTATTACACACTCGCCCCACTTTTGTACTCACTTTATTTTTGCCCTCTCAACTATTCCCCTCTAGGCAATTTCTGGGTTTCAGAATGCCCTCTTCAGTATTGTTGAGATATTTTGTTCCTGGTGTGAAGGAAAAAGAGAGAACTTCAGTTAGGAACAGCTTAGGAAATGACCATTTTCTATCAGTGATGTTTGTGCTCCAGAAGTTTGTAGCAGTTTTTCCACTCTCTAATTTTGAATTCTCTACTCTTTTGAGTCAGGGGGGAAGATCACTGTGACAGAAAAAGAAAGAAGGAAAGATGGGAATGTTTTTTTGCTCAGTCTTGTGTTTACATTTGATCTCTGTTCCTAGACTTGGTATGGCTCTGAACAATCACTTTTCTATCATGCACTGGCACTTCTCTGACCCTTACTCCAGTAGATAGCACTGAGATCACACATCTATTTGTTCTTGGTTTGATTTCTCAGCACATCCTTGTAGTTGCTGTGAAACTCTAATTTTCATCTTGTAATTTGCTTCCTTCTCTGTTTTTCACATTTGTCACTCCTTATTGTCTGGCTTCATTGTCCTGCAGAAAACTGACAAATCAGTTTTATATAGACAGGAGCTCATCTACTGCTGCTCCTTGCCATTTCAGAGCCCCTCTTTGAGCCAGCCATTAATTCTTGGTTTTGCCACTATCTTCCATAATTTTGTCCATTTCAGGCACCCAGCTCTCCTTTTCTCTGAAAGCCCTTAATCTTCATTTCCAAGGGAAAGAGCCAAGTACTACCATGTCATTGTTCTTATTCCTTGGCAATGTTGGCACATAGCCTAAAAAAACCTGTTCTTCTTCCTGGAATCTGTCTTGACAGAAGAGAACTGATTACTGTCACACGTTGACTTATTTCAGAGCTGTCACTGGGAGTGTATTTTTCCCTTAGCTTTTAGATATGAATTGGCAATGAGAAAACTGTGGCATTTTAGTCAGCTCAGGCTGTCTTCCATGTGTCAGCTGAGGACACTGTTCCTGTACTGGAAAGCAGAAAGTCACAGCCAGAGAATATGATATTCTTGCATTTCAAGGATACAGATTATTCCAGCTGTTTGCCTTAAGACCTTGAAGGCTTAGACTTCTCTAAAAATTCCGAGAGGCAACTTCAATCAGCTCTTTTAATGGAAAGATAGACAGAATAGAGTAGACTGCTGATGAGTTATAAGTTGGAACTGACAGAAACTGAAACAGTAGCACCACATGAGAAAATACGTCAATCATTCCTGAAAAGGCAGAGGGAAACAGACTCAACAGTGAAATTTTTATTTGGATCCAGTCATTCTTAGAGATATTCAAAGTTGCTTTGGACGTAGTCCTGGACAAATGCTCTGGCTGGCCCCGCAGAACTGGATGTCCAATCAAGTGAACTTGAAATCCCCCTTCTATTTGACTGATTCTGTGCTTTGTGCCATTCCTCGGTGGTTTTCAAATTTCATTTACTTGCAGGAAAATAAATCTATCCCCAAAACACATGCTTATGAATGTTTGAGTTCATTTGTTCTGTCCCGTGTTTTTAGACAAAGACGAAAAAATGCTTTTGGCTTCCTCCTGTTCTCTGAGCCTCTAAACTTAATGTCATCTGAGCTGCAAGAATACATAGCACAACTGCTGTGTGCTCACCTTTGCTCCTTCCTACAACTCTAGAGGCCATTCAAAGTGCTGCCACTTCCATAAAAGACTGACTATATGGGTCAGCTTATACATATAGAGTATGAAAACATTACTGAATAAGAGCAGGAATTACACTTTAATGAATTAATGAGGTTATCCTCTTATGTTGCTATAAATGCCAAGTTTGGCTCTGACATTGATTTAGTATATAGTAAACAGACAGGAAGGATCTGGCCCTTACCATATGGTTGTTATTTTGAGAACTGGTCAAGATAGTAATGTCTGTGCTATTGGATTATTAAATTATACAAATGTAATGCTGATAACTATTTTGAAATGTACTATTATGATAGTCCGATGAGAAATTAATGAGATGAAATTAAATGCAGCTTTTTCTGCTGTACACTAGAGTTCATCTCTTGTGGTGTCATAAAAGGTCCATGAAGCATATTATTTGATATGGAAAATTACTCTGCAAAGCTGTAAGCATTTACAGGTTGTTTTGGCTTTGAGGGATGTGTTTGTGTGTTTATTTTTGTAGCACTCGACTATTTATATCTTGAATATTGAAGTGAAATGCAACTTAATTGAGAAGTAATTACTTGGCCTCACAGGGTCGTAACAGTATGCTCAGAGATAGCATATAAATTAGGATGTTCATTGAATAAATTGCATCATTAGCTTGGAAGTATATAATGGAGTCAAACCTGTACTTTCCTAGGCAAGTTTTTGATGCTTTTCTGGTGTTTTTGTACCCCATTGACTCAAAATCTTTTCCACGCAATAGCATAACTTTAGCAGGGTTGATGGTTTTAGCAGTCTGAGGCTGTCTGGGATGACTGGAGCATCCCCCTTGACAGATTTCATATTTGGCTATGAACCTTCTGAAGAATATTTGGCTCAAATATTTTTATTTTTTTGGATTACCATTCTAATTACCAGACCATAATATATTTAAGGTTTACATTCATTTGATGAGCTTCATGCACTAGGTACACAGCTGAGTGAACAGCTTCCTCCAAGTCCTTTGTCAGAGAAGCATGAAAACTGCATAAATAGATCAGGGCAGGAGGTGAATATGAAACCAGTGTAATAGGCAGTTGATTCCCTCAGAGAACTGTCAGTGTTTTCGATCTTGCTTCTAGATATGTGTGCATTGACGTGTGTGGAATTTCTTCTGGTTTTATTTGAGCAGATAAGCTATTTGTCTAATATTCTAATAATCCAACAAGCTGCACTAAGCTTCTCCTGGTGCCTGCTGGAAACCCCATGTTTTCTTCCAATGCTCATGTTGAGAAATACTTGGTGTATTGAAACTGTACTGCACACTACGTACAGATATGTTCAATGTCTGATGTTAGGTATATGCTATATATCCTGCATGGCACATGTGGGGAGTATCTGGCCCTCATTGGAAGGGGTACACTTCTACTCCCTGCACCAAGAGATTCCAGTTGAAAGCATGACAAACCTCATCTAGCCTTAAGTTCCAACAGGTTACTGAGAAAGAACATATTAATGCAGGCTCTCCTATTTCAATTTGTAAAAGGCCAAGATTTAAGGCTAATACTTATCTAATTTTTGGTTGCGTAGTGAAATGCTAATGTTAAAAATAGCAGAATTCCTCCTTTGGGTTATGCATAGAATCTTCCCAATTGCTGAAGATATTGTAGCTGTTGATTGATTGTCTATGTGGAGTAATTATTCTGTCTTGGAGGCCTCTCTAAAACTATCTTAATACATTGGATAAGGCTCTGCTCACCATTGCATCAATGTATTTCTAAAGTGTAAGATCGGGTATGAGCATCTTTGGACCCCACACCAAAGAAACTGTTACAGAATTGTCCAAGTGACTGTACAGTGTGTTTAATTTTTGAGTTTTAAATTATGATGGTGTTGCCTGAAAATTTCACTCTAATATCACAGCTTCCAGCTCTTCGTGACACCTGTAGAGTCTTTCCAAATGTATTTGTTATTGAAGGTGGCTGAGTAGGGATGGAGTACTAATACAATACTTGTTAATTTCTTCTAATTTTAATGCATTTATAGCTCCTGCCAAAGACCTCCCACAGGTCTTCTATTTGGCTGTTGCAGCTTTTTGGCTTGTTGTAACATTTACACTCCAGAAATAAGGATAGTACGTCACTGCACATTTCCAGGGTGCAATTCAGGATTTCAGTTCAATACTGATTATTGGCTAGTGAGGGAAATTCAAGATACCTACCCAGGACTGTGATAAATGTGGCATGTCTGGTGATCTAAATGCATGATGGAGGACAGAACCTATTCTGATCCCCAATTTCTCATGTTAAAGGATGTCTCCTCCTCCCACTGAAGTGTATTTCTCTTCAAATTTGGTACCGCTTGCTTTCAGATTTCTAAAATTCATAGCTAATTTTAAACTTAAAATTTCTTGCTGAACACATCAGAGGTTCCACTCATGCAACTCTCTGACATCTGCAGTGTTAATAGTTCAGCAAAATTAAATTTCAGTTCAGAAATCCTGAATATTCACCAAGCAGTTCAAACATCTAGCCCAGCAGTGGTGGAGCTATCTGTGAGATTGTCCAAGCACAAATAGGTCTTGATTGGTATTTGGGATTAAATTTTCAGATTTGGGAGGTTTTTGGTTTTTTTTAAAAAAATAATTATTTTAAGCATCTATTTCAACGAGACACCATAAAGCATATGTAGACTTCATTACAAGTAGTCGATTGTTACAATTAAGTTATGTTTGAATTATTTCCTTGAGTGTACGCCTTGCATTTAATTTTTAATATAAAAAAAGTCAAAATGGAGCCATAAAAAACCAGCTTTGTTAAATTGAGTTAGTATTTCAGTAATTTAATTAAAGCTTGACAAAATTAGACCTACTTTGGTATTTCACATGGCTCTCAATTACAGGTTCTTAAACCTTAGGGAAAGACTAAGGCAATGGTAATTATATAGTGTCTTCTTTCTCTGAATTATGCGCTTCCTTATTTTATGCTACACTGACTTCACACCTTTTTGCTTGAACTTTATACAGACATGCTATAAAATATTGGGAGTAGACTTCAGGAGTATGCCCCACACACTGCTCCATCATACATGCAAACTTCTTTAACACCAGTCTTCCAAGCTAAAATCCAGGCAACATTTTCCCTTCTCCTTATATAAAACTGAACAATAAGTGACGCTACCAGTCCCTGAGCCTATTAGGATTATTTTTCTGTTGTTGAATCCCCATTAACACCCATTCTTACTCTCTTCAGCTGTAGTGGCAGAACATATATGAATTTCCCTGACACAGTTTGAGTCTTCTAAATAAATACTGCCTACTTGGACATATTAATCTGCTTTATGACATTCTAGGGACAGATGTTTATCTAAATTTACCTAGGCTGTATCTAAAGATGTGTTTGGGACAGTGAAGAAGAGTAGGGTAACTGACATTATTCCACTTTCTTTGAAAACTCAAAATTATACTTTAGTATATGATGCCTAGTATTAAGGTCACACATCAGTAAGTTTCTGTGAATGTTTGAATTCATGCTTGCATATATACTGTCTTTGTATCCAGAATAATTATCTTCAAATTCAAGTCATGACATTGTCACACAGCTTGGAGCAAATATTTTCAGTTTGATTGTATTTCATTGATCTTGTTTCTCAGTGGAACTTCAACGTGTCTTTCATGTTGCCTAAACTCTTCTGTGTCAGATGCTCCATACCAAAGGTTTAGAAATCCTTGTGCTGAGGAGCTCTCGCTATATATTTATGCACGTGAGGGCTTGACATTTGCATCACCTTTGATAAAGATGTTAGAAGATGAGACATTGGCCAAAGCGCATTTGGTTTCGTTTCACCAAAAGGACAACTATGGGAGGGAAAGTTGCTTTTCTGGCATTTCATCAAGAATAGTGCTATTATAATACAGATTTTATATCCTGTTCCTCATGGTGGGATATGAACTTTTAGACTTAATTATGGTTTTTCCAAGAGCAATTCTATGTTTTATTCTTTCTGCATAACCTCAGTCCTCTGAGGTTAGATTGACTTCCTTTCCTAGTGACCACCATTTTGCAAGGCTGTCAGCCAGCCTGGGTCAGTATGGCTGCCCTAGTATAACAAGGGGTTATACTGAAGGATCAGCATGACCTCTACATGTAGACATGTCCACAGATGTAAATCTCTATGTCACCTGTTAAGGTAGTGGTACCAGCTCTTTCATGGCTTGTGCCCCCAGTTCAGTTGATTCTTAAAAATTCTTTTTACTGTTTTCACCTAAAAATGTAGTTATTTTTCCTTTTAAAGTGTAGCCATGAGTTTAAGCTGAGAATTAATTTCCTGTTATGAATTATTAATTTCCTATTATTCACTCTGAGAATCAGTCATTTAAAGCTTGCCAAGACACATTAGTTTTTCGCAATTGGATTTTATTATTTCCTGAATGTTTAACTCACAAGATAATCGTTCCTGCATATTTTCAAAAATTGTAATATACAGGAAAAAGGCAATAGCAGAGGTTTTTTGTACTAAAAATCCTTTCATTTAGTAACTTTGCTTTAAGTTTTGGATATGTTCAATGCACATGATGCCACACAGCTATGCAGATGCTGAGATCCTGCATTTTACTGAAGAGATAAGTAGTGTTGACTAACATACATGCCTGTGGGATCTGAAGAGTGCTCAGCTATATGTGCAATACCAGAATTTTGGCTTGTCAGTTTGGTTTGTGTGGTATGTAGTTTCTGGGAGAAGTTTGCTGATGGAGGTAAGGGATTGTTTTTAGAGGAGTTTTAGATACTTTTTAAAAATGAAAAATATTTTTAAAGGCAATCTCAACTTTCATCCTTAATTTCTAGTTGATTTAAATGTAAACAGCAGGAAGTAAACAAAAGACTGAACCAACTGCTCAGATTTGGCTGATTTATCATTGGAATAAAAAGACTACAGACACCTGGGGATTTATTAGAACCTCCTCTTTTACTCCCTAGCCTGTATGTTCAGGGCCATCCACATGAACTTCTTACACTTAACTGAGTTCTGTTCTTTATGGTTTTCCATGTGTTTTCCACTTCTCAGCATTGCAATATAAGCAGTAAAACAACAGAAATAACAATAAAGGGGAAAATAAAATTAATTTGTCTTTGGGAAGTTGGCTATGCAGTCCTTAAGTTTTAGGAAAAAAAAAATAACAACTAGCTCTAATATACTAGCTCTATGATTTTAATGGTGCTTTGGGCATACCTAAATATTTTCCTGTCAGGAGAAGCAATCTCCAAATGTTCTTGGTTTTATGGAGTCACGAAGTCGCTGTTCATGTCAGAAAACATTTGGTAAGAAGCAAATTCTAGAGAAAGAAATAAAATTATTGCGTGGGTTTATAACATGCTATAAGTACGTGAAAATTGCACCACTTACCCAAAGCTCATTTATTCTAGTCAGATTATGAAGCCTGTTACTCTGAAGATTGAGCTTAAGAATGTTACATGTTTTCTAAAGTGATGATTTTTTAGGGATATTTTTATTTACTTCTGTATTGAGATCTTAGAGCCAACTCAATGTATTGCATACTTATAATCCATTACTTACAGACAGAAGTGTTTATTGCATCATAAAATTAGTTACATGGAAGTTAATTGATGTAGCTTCCAAGCTGATACCTTTACAGCAAATTATTTTTTTCCTTCGTTCTGAATGTTCATCAGTAAATAGTACTCGGTTAGATATGAAGATCTTTCAGAATGACAGAACCTTTTGCAAAAATTTTAAACACAAGTTTCCACTGAAATTCTTAGAATGTGGTGCTCTCCTGAGGAAAAAAGAACAGATGACAGAAATAGAGAGGGCGTATAAGCAGATTGCAATATACACAGAAACAGATGGGAGATGCATGTATACAGCAAGATCAAGGATACAGAGCCTTCAGTGGAAGAACCTTGTTTATACATAGGCACATAGGTTACCGGAGTCCTCTATGGTTCTTCATATTTGATGCTTTGACCTCTAAAATTGCTGCTGTATATGGAGGGAAAGAGTTTGTATGGCTGCATAAGTGGCTCTGAATCAGAGAATCGGAGCATAATTCAGGCTGGAAGAAACTTCAGAGAGCTGTATTGTGAAATCCCAAAGTTTCTGAACTGACACTGCTTTGTGCTGTGGTTTATATATTAAAAATAATATAATAATATTATATAATTTTCATGGCTTTAAGCCAAAGGCCTGGAAAAAGTAATGAAAAACAATCCCCTTGTCTGAAAGTAACATGAACTACACTTAATCAACTGTCAGTAGCAGTTTGTCCAGCATATTCTTAAAAAAACCTGCCAGACATTTATGTAACTACTGCAGGTGATCTCTTCCTGTACTTTAGACCACTGGACAGGCATACAATGCACATAAACATTGCAGCAGTTTAAGATTCTCTTGTACCATAGTTTAGAAGCACAGAATACTCAACTAATACACCAGGAGACAAGCACACATAAATTCATTTATCTAAGTAATAGGCTCAAGATGCTATTATTTTTTGCGTTCCAAGACAGGTAAATTCAGAAATATTTATGCTGTTTTGTACTATCTCTTGTCATAATAGTCACAAAAGTATTTATTTATCTTAGGTTCCTTCAGCTGGCAGAATTTAAATTGAGCTTAATTGAGAGAGACTGGGGGGAAAAAAATCCATGTTTGGATAATTATGAAAGTACATTAATTCAAGGACTTCTGGAAGAGAAATTCTGATGTGTTTCCTGGATTGTGATACAAGTACTATTATGAGTGAAAGTTAGGTAACCATTAGCTGAAGTGATTCATACAGATATGAAAACAGCGAAACCATGCAATTTATATTTGATCAGAAGGACAGAAGGCAAAGGTTACTTAATGATAGTAAGACTGGGAGAATATCTGGAATATCTGCAGACTTCATTTTTGAGAATACTAGTGCAGAATTCAGTCCATCAAACTCGGTGTAAATAAGGCCCTCCAGGCTTTCCAGAGCTGCAGAGCAGTTAACACCAGCATTTTGCTGAAAGAAGGTTGCTCTGTTATGTTAAAAAATGTCATCTGACTGTTACAGAGTGGCAGTGTAATGCTGCAAAATCCTCTCTGTCAAAGTCTCATCTTTAGCCCGTGTTGCTGCTAGGGGTTATCACGATTTGATACTTTTGTGACGAAGCAGGCAAAAATATGCACTACTAGATTATCTCTTATCACTGCCACACCCCAACCCTCTCTGCTGCTAACATAAGATGGAATAAGCATCAAAGAGAAATGAAAAATCAAATTGCCCACTGAGTGACTCAATAGCCTTTTCTGTTTATTAGACGTGATAACATGATAAAATACCATCATTTCTGCACAGTCTAAAAGCAAACAGTTGCAATTTGTGTGATAGTTCTTTCTTTAGGCTCTGCTTTTATTTCCAGTCTTCACAAGGAGGGGTATTTATCTGCCTAAATTTAGCCATTTTGCTTGGATTTCTGTGTTTCCAGCTTGTCTCCTAGTCTGCCTGGAGGAGACTGAAATACCTTCAGGATTTTTGAGTAGGTGTTGAACTCTGAATCACTGTCTGGAAGAGCCTACTGGAGTCTGTTTTTCCTTGTTTTGTTGAACAAGCCACCTCTTTTTCCTTACAGTTTAAGCTGGGCAGAGTGACTCTCCTCCTTGATATAATGGGATCCCTCTGGATGTAAGGTGACAAACTTCACAAATGCTTCTTTTCTCATTATTCTCTGGACAAGGGTATGTAAGCAAGAAGGAAACTCAGGACAGACCAGCCTTTGGGAAGAATAAAAAATATAAAATGGTACAAACAAGAACTCTATTAGATTTCTTCTGAGATCTGTCTAATTTGGGCTTTCATTAGATCTCTGAGGCTTGACAGATTTGTTGCTTGTTCTTTATGAATTGCAGTCACTTGACAGGTAGTAGTATTTCATGGCTTCTATAAAGAGATTTTAAAAAAAATTAATGTTAATAATCATAGTCCAAGGTCCTGTCTATAACACAATTTGAAAGCAAACATCTAAGATATAAAGCATGAAAACAGGACAAATGTATCTGACCAGCATCCTTCAGCCTCTTCCCCATCTCCAAATATTTTTAGTGAAGAAACATCCTGATGTGATATGGTGCCAATGTAATTAGTAACTCCAGGCAGTTTCTCTTTAATCCATATAAATTTTCACTGTCTTATAGCAAGGAGATCCTTTGCTCTACTGTTTTTGTGAGGGGAAAATAAAGCTTTTTTGTTTTGAGGCTGGCTCTTGCTAGCTTCATTTGAGGCCATGTGGTTCTTGCACTACAGAAGATGATGAATAGACCATCTGAACTTACTGTCTTGGTGCCATTTGTAATTTTGAAGATCTATCTCCTGTGTCTGTTATTTGTTTTGTCAGATTTCATTGTCTTGGTCATTCATGTCAGGCATTCTGTATATTTTATACAACTCTGTTTCCTCTGTGGGAATTTTATCCAGTTCTTTTTGAAAAGAAATCAGAACTACACACCGTACTTCCCACTGCCTAGCCCTCCTTACGCTGTCCAACAGATTTTTGATTTCCATGCTATTTTTTGAAGGTTTAATGCTTATGAATACTTAGAACAGCATAAAGAACATGCAAAATGTGCTGTTCTTCAGATACCTGTTCTAAAGCTTTGGAGCACTGGAGATGGGCAAAGGAAAGGTCATGAGGATTTTCTTGTGTTGGTGATGTGATTTTTTTGTTATTTTTTTCAGTAGCTATTATGCATGTTTCATCTTAAGGAAAAACCTCAAGAAAGGTTAAAATAGAAAATGGAAAATTTCAGCCATGAGTAGTGTCTAGCAAATTTCTGTGAAGGCTACGGATTGAAATTCATTACCTGGGGCTCTGAAGTGGAGCTACATCTAGAGATGAGCTGCCAAATATAATCCTCCACTTTACTTTGTATGACTACTTGGCTGTTATCCTTCAGTGAGTGATGAAGCTGGTGAGATTGTTCCTATGCTCTCCCTCTTTCATCATGTTCTGCAATGCCGTTTGAGTTTACTACAATGCATGTGCTTTTTCTAATCATGTGAGAGGTTTGTACGACCTCTCACAAATCAGTGCTGAACCTGGCTACTCTTTGTGCTTTTGCTGTATTTGAAATGTACTGCAAAGAAATTGTATGCTTATTTTCCTGTAGAAAAAGCCTTCTGGACTGGATTTACAGGGCTCCTATGCAAACTGCTGCAGAAGCGTAAATCCTATTATAGGATTTCTGAAGCTAGACTGAAGAACTGATAAAAAGATGTGTTGGTTCAAGTAATCAGCTTTTAAAATATATTAACATTTCATTCAGAAGAGATGACCTAGAATGGTCAGCAGCATCCATAGGACTGGAAGGAGGAAAGCTGAGGAGTCTGTTCATGCAAGAGTATAGCTTTGCCTCAGGCAAGCAGTGTGGCATTTGCTCTGGAGAGCAGACCCCCATGTAACCGCAGCTTAGTTGGTAAGTGGAGATGTAACAAAGTGCTTAACCAAAAACTAACTGCAAGGTGACGAATGTCTGGGCTTCTGCCTGTAAGCTTAACACTTGTTTACTAAGGCTAAGAAGATGACGTGGTTGCTGGAGGGGTTTTGCTATTGTTGTTACCCGATTCAGAGGTGTCGGGTGTCAGTTTGGATGGCGACTGATGCGTGTGGCCGATTGGCTGTGTAGCGTGGTCTAGACAAGGTGTGTAGCCAATAGGTTTGTAACGCACGGGGTCCAGAGGGTATATAAGCTAACAATACATCGACATTTTGCTGTCCTGTCTCTTAATTGCTATAGCAAGCAGACTGCCCATTCACATCCCTCAGGGATGGGCATGAGAGATGAGAGCAGCGACTTCACAGCTCAGTTACGATCGTATATCTTGCTTTATCTTGTGATTAGAATGAACAGACATCTCCCAAAGGATCTTATCCAGTGGTTTTTTTGCAGAGGTTTTATGTGAAAAACTTCTTATCTTTGTAGTTGTGTAGCTGCTGCCCTAATTGTAACGTAACTGCAGCACAAAGCATGCAGCAGGTCTTGTGTTCACATGACTAATTCTAGCATTTTAATGACTCTGAACAGACCTTTACAGGTGATATAACAGAGGCCCTGATTTGGTTTGGTTTAGTTGTGTCAAAGCCAGCTTCACTGTAGGTGGAACATCCACTCTTTTGGAATGTGTGTTTTTGTGCAAAACTGTGACCCAAGTGATTAAATAACTACAGATTTTTCTCGTAATTTCACTCCACTGGCTTCCTGGAATACTGCCTATGAATTTGAACAGTCATTTACTAGATCAGTGGCTGTACAAGCTGCAGAAGTGCAAGTATAAACTTGAAAAAGAACTATATGACCCCACCCCAAGATTTTTAAAATTGAAGTGCTAGGGGTAAATGAAAAAGGCTGCTTCCTAGAAGCAATAGGTGATGTACACCAGTACAAGGCAAGCCTTGGGTAACAGTTCGCAGGTGCTGAAAGCTGATGTGGTGCCATCAATGATGATGAGACTCAGAGCTATAGCTACTAGTGTAAATGGACAAGTCAGAAAGAAAAATCTGAGTACACAAAGGATCTGTTGGATTATTAATTGTGTAACAGCCAGAAAGTACTGGATTTTTGTATCCAGGGTAATTTTCCTTCTATTTAGGTGGTTATGAAAAACAAAGGGAAGGATAAATGAGGCAAAAGAGTGCAAATTCTGTTCAAGAGCAAGTAAGTGTTTGTGGGCTTCCTGGTTTATCCTGGTGGGGTGAAGAGACAGGATGATGTATCGGGAGTGCTCTTAATATAGTGCTCTTAATAATTTATGTAATTACATTGACTCACTGCTTTTGGTTCACCAAGTTTTAATTCTAAATCCATGAAGATAGAGAAGATCAAGGTTTACAATGTGGCACCCAAAAAGTAGTTACAGTGAATGAGATTCACTGGTATTGGGAGAAATGAGAAACTGTGTCAAACTAAATTTTATGTGATATTTACATCATAGTTACTTGTATTGGCACAGGTAACTTTAAGTTACGTTTTAGTCTTCCACCTGCAGCTTCCTTGTTTCAGTCTGTGGTTTATTCCCCTCATCCTGGCTCTTCTCCCACCTGCTACTTTGCTTTCCTTCTTGTATTGCCTGTGTGAGAGGAGCAGAAACATTAAAAGCCAGGAGTGAGAGAGTGTTTCTGCTTTTGCCCCAACATCTGAGGCTGGAGCTGCCTGGTCCCAGCAGAAACTTTCAGTCATTGCTAGGTAGTGTTTGTCCCAGGAGTGGAGAAACTTAAATTCCTAATCACGAGGAACACTCATGCGTAGCAAGCTGCGCAAGAAAGTTCACTACACAGCTATATTTTTTTAATGTGGCAAGAGAGAAATTTCTGCTAATGCTTTTTTTAATTGTTATTTTTATACATAGCAGTAGTATTTCTGTTACAATGTCTCCCAAAAAAGCCCCTTTCAAAATTGCCAGTGTGGGACAGGTAACATGGGCAATCTTCAGCTCCATTTCTTGAAGTATGACAAAATTCTAAAGTTGCCACATATTTCCATTATAACAGTTTTCTATTATAATCCTAGACACCATAATGCTACCTGTGGGCAGCACTGCTTGCTCTGATTATCTTCATTTACAGCTTTCTGTTACAATTTAGCTTATGGCCTTTGACAAAGTTTTTCAGCTACACAAATAGCTCCTGTTTCACCTGTTTACAGGCTGCCATGTTTTTGACCTGTTGAAATTCTCTACTGATGGGAATCTCCTTGACTTTGCAGTTTAATGCATATGTCTGAGCATTGCTTAAGAACATTGCATTGTACAGTACTACAAATAAGACTTCAAATAAATTAGTTTATTAGGGATTATTTGCTTAATGCTATTTAAGAAATTATTTGCTTATAATAAAGAATTTTGGCATTAGAAAATGAATGTAGTTATGTTTCATCTTTTTCAGGGAGTTTAAGGACACAAATTTCCTGTAGATATGACTATGTATCAATTTGTTGAAAGAAACCAAGGTTTGTTTGCTAACATTCTCATGACCAGTGAGATAAAAATAACCAATATGTGACTGAATGTAGAATCTTGTTTTGCTTGTTTGTAGTGCCAAGCTGTTGTTTTTGGCGAGTTAAACTTCTCAATGAAACTTCCTTTCAGTAAGTGTTGGAGTCTGTTTTGTTGATTACATGAAGAGCACTGCAAAATAACAAAACTCTTGGAGCTGAAGGGGGGATCTATCCAGTTTTTGAGATATGGTCATCCATGCTGACAAATTAATTGAATTTTATTTGTACTTGTGCTGCTGGAAAGGATCTGCAGTAAAAGTGTTGAGTAAAATTTCAGCATTAGCTGCTTCAAAGATTAAAGAAGGCCCATTTCTGTATACAGGATTTTTTAAACAAATGGGAATTAAAGGAAAAGGTCACTTTCTTTTTATGTTCACCTCTAGGTTGGGGGTTTTTTTGGTCTTAAAATTTTACTTTTTCTCTCAGTCATGTATATTACAATGTGTTTGTGTTTTGTTTCTAATGAAAGCTAAGGTTCTCACCGCCTCGTGCCGGAAGCTGAACCTTTCTGGCACAATCCAGATAGGATGAAACTTGAAGCAGAACAGAGAAGAAGCAATGCTATCTTGACTTTGCACAGAAAGGCTTATTAAACAATTCTGTTAACATCATGTTTCCAGCCTTGCTCTATACTCCTGAATTTGTGGTAGCTAAACTACTAAAACCTTTAAGACCTCAAGGTTTTAGGAGTGCAGCTGTATGTGTTGTTTGCCCTTCACAGAAATAGAACGATCTTGCTTGACTGAAGTATGAATTCTGGATTATAGGATGAAATATGAAGGAAGTAAAGATATTTTAGCAAACAAAGTTCCCTTTTCCCTTGTGTTCCCTCCAATTGAGGCTTGCATCATATTAGTGCAGAATTCCAGTCTATTGAATGAAAATTCAGATTTAAAGATTTGTCTTTAGATACCTGTCTGCCTCCACAGAATACTCTCATTTACAGTCTATATTTTGTTTTTTAAGTGGGTTTTATGGAAGTCTGTATCCTTCCAGTCTGAGCTCCAGCCTCCTTTAGCTTTATGGAACATTTCCAGGGGAAATATTGAAGTCAATAGATTTCATGTCTCGGTTGCTTGCATCCTAGTAATCATTACCTGTTCTCAGTGCTCTGTTATAGATTTACTTGGTTACTCTAGAAATTTGGATATTTCTTCTGTGATTGTTCTGAGTTCTTGACCTAGCTGAAGTTTTTATAGTATTTTTGGGTGTGGAAACTTCCAGAATTGGAACCAGCATCTGTTATAGCTGAGAGTAAGTTCTTTATAAATAGCCATACTGAAAATAGCTGCATAACTCTTCAAAACAAGAGAGTAAACCAAACAATATGATTTTTTTTTTTTTTTAAGCTGAGATAATAAGAGCCTTAGCAAGTCTCAGCTATAGTTGGCTGGCCTACCCCAACCAAAGGGACAGTATGGGGAGTAAAAATGGAATTGTAGGTAGGTTTTGCTGATAACTCTTGAAGCTGCCCGACTCTGACAGTGCTAGCATATATGTTGCAATAGTTTTTTAATGTTACTGTGACACCCAAATTAAGACATTTTAATATGACCCCAGCAGTTTCAGCTAGCAGCTGTCATTGTAGTTTATATTGCTTTTTGGAACATGAACATGGAGGTAAGTGAGACCTGTACAAAGCTCCAGCTGAGATCCTATCACCTAGAGAGTCAGAATCTCTACAACATTCATCTCAACCCCAGTGCTAAACTCCCCTCACTATTTCTCAGGTTATCTCTTAGAGCTATGGCACCACAGCAAGATTCAGGGGCTACTTCTGGTAAACAAGAATACTCCTGCAGCATTCAGATGTATGTGAAAGATGTTTACGGTGCTCACCTTACTTGCATAGCAGTTTGGCCACTCTTCTGTGAAGTATTTGAACCATAGAAGGTATTTTACAAAGAGATTTTACAAAGAGATTTAATTAAAATTAATTGTTTTAGAGACTCCTACTGGCTGGAGATCTGCAGTGCCCAAGATGGACTAATTAATATTAATATTAATAATTAATTTTGGATCCAGTGAGAGGACCTATGGTTTGCAGTCAGTAGTAGATCTGATGTGTTGCAAAATACTAAAAACAGTGTTCTTACAGACAGGAAAGGCAAGCACCTATGGTGCAATTGCTGAGGCCCAGGGGCTTCTCAGCTCTCCCACAACCATGGCACTGATCTCTACCTGCCCTCAACCTCCTCAGTGTCTGCTTAGGATCCATCTCCCCATGCTGACCACCTCCTGAGGTGACTGAAGTCCTGCCTGGCCATGTCCCTCAGCTCCATACAAGTGCTACCTTGGGCCTGAGGCTGCCCCTTTCTGGGGATCTCTGAAGCTGCATCTCATAAATCTCCCTATAATAACAATTTTTTTCTATAAATGAGCCTCTGATTGCTTTTTAATTTTTTTAAGTATTTGAGGTTTCCTGCTTGATTCTGCTGGAAACTTGCTTTCCCTGAGTCACAAACAAGTTTGGTGAGTGGGTGAAAAGCATTATTTGGATAAATAAGTTATTCCCTCCCTTAATTACAAGGGGGAATGCTATGTATGTTTCTTTTGTACACAATAAAGAGCAAAAATGTGTAACATAACGATATTGGAAAAAGCTTAAAATCTGTGGGATTTAGTGAAAGTGAACAAGCATGCATGACCATAATGCCAGAAAGGGCATCAAAATACCTTTCATTAGGGAAATATTAATTCTTTGTTTTTCTACTTTGTTATATAAAAAGTCCAAATGGTAGGCAGTCATGTACTGACAATGAAGCAGCTGTGACAAGCTTCTTGTCCGCCAGCATGACTGCAGAGCTGGCAAACAGAGCAACATAATGGCACACAGTTATGTGACTTGCAGCTGTAAGCTCTAACACCTGCCAACAACTGCAGGTTCTATGAAACTTCTCTGAGGTAGTTGCAAGGGTTGGGAAGGCAGATGATGAATATCACCATGGGGTGAAAGTTCTGCTTTTCTGCTTTAGAAGACTCCAGAGATCCACTAATCTCCTGGCAGGTGGTAAGAATGAGATGATGACTTGAAGCTAACTCTGAAAAACCTGAGTATGGTTCAGAAATGTTGTGTACTTGATTCTCTTCAGGCTTAAGGAATTTTTATCTTCATTGTCCCTCTCATTAGTCAATATATAGGAATTTTACATGTAGAGCCATGCTCTGAAATATCCCTCAACCCTATAAGTCACCAGCCTCATTGCTCATGGCAATGAAATGTTGATTCAGAAAAAAACTTATGCTTTCTTAGATCTATAAATTATTTTCTTCCCTTAGGATACTTGTTGAAATATGTTTGAGTCTTATAAGAGGAAATAATCTTAATGACAAAATAGCTCTGTATGGTTTTGTTTGACCAGTTAGGATTTTTTGACTACTTATTCAGTGTTTGGTCTAAAACTAATTGAAGGAGGAGCTTACCTACTTCTTCTGCAGTCACCTGCCTGTGAGATGCCTCAGTACCTTATTCCTCTTTATGCAGGAAATAGCTGTTTATTAGATATTTATGATCTTTAATTACTATCAATCATAGATTTGTCTCTGTGTTCAGAGTTGCATCTCACTGAAGTACTGGCAGTCAGCTGCTATAGGAATACCTGCCCTTTAAACTCTAAATAAACTCACAATTTCTTTATTTTTGATGCAGCCCATAATTTTCATAAAGAAGTTAATTATAGCAAACAATTACCTAATTATTTTTCCTCCAGTTTATTGCTTTGCCTGAGATGCTGTCCCAAAATATGTTTGACACAATGGTGCATTCAGTTCTGATCATGCACTTGCTAGGTATGCAAGATGAACTTCAACAAGTCAGTGAAGTAGAGGTCAGGTAGACTCAACATTATTTATGTTCTTTACCAATGAGGTTCTTTAGGAGAGCCCCTCCTGATGGATCAAACAGTGAAAATATGTCACTAACACAAGGGTTATCCAGCAAAAATCTCTGAACAACAGGCTGAAGCCATGTTCATAAGCCACCCTATCAGTGTGGGAAGGAATTTGTGTGCGGTCAAGCATCCCATGTTTTTCTTCTTTGACCAGATGTGGTCAATGTGGTCCTTCATCAGAAAGGCTGGTAAGTGTTTAAGCAGCACTGTGACACTAAATGGAGAAAGTGCTTTAAAGGATCTAGAAAGGAAGCTTGGAGAGATTAATTAACAGATGTCTCTTCAAAGTGGTAGTGTGATAAGAAGAGATGAAATAATGTGTTTAGTGCTTTCTCTCAAGAAGCAGATGCTTGTTCCACTTATGGAAGCTGGCTTGTGTGACTTGAGGAGGAGGACCTGTATTTTATGATGCCTTTCTCGCTCTTTCACTCTCATCTTTCACTCTAAGAAGGCAGTGCAGAGGGAGATGACCCACTAAGCTTCTCCCAGCTTGCTATGCTATTCTTTTTTAAGAATTGCATCAAAAGGTGATATATTTAGGACATAGCTGCCACTGAATCATCATTAAGAATCTCTTTCTTCTCCATATTGAAAGCTTTTTCTAAATGTAGTTGATCTAATTTACACATTGACTTCTGGTTTAACTGCATTTGCAGGTGAAACTTAGTATCTCTATGTGCCTAATGGCTTCAGCAGAATTTACATTGTTCTTGTTACTGCTTCAAAGAAAACAGATGCTACAAGCTGATTTGAATGTAAATATTAATGCACTGGAGTCGCCTGACTATGCTATGCCTTTTTTAATACCTGTATTTGTTTTTTCACATGGAGAATTTAATATACTTAACACGTACATTCAATATAATCCACAAAGGTTTTGAGTGATTCCTGTTACTCTCACTTGAAAATTAGTCTACACATAATTTCTTTAAGTTTCTTTCTGTCAGAATTAGATGTACCATTTTAAAGGAGTATGTCCACAGGGCTTCTAGATTTTGTCAATGTGCAGCAAGTAATTTCATGAGCAATGTCTTCAAATCTCTGTTGTGGTATTCTAATATTCTAAAATTTCACTGCATGATACAACAACATTTCTGACAGGTGTGATTACATCTTTGGCATTAGGACAAAAAGTGACGGGTTACATTTCTTGCAATATCTTGTCTGTTATTTCCAGCTCAAGGACTAAAAAGTGCTCTGTGCAGGGTCATGCAAGAATATATTCTGACAATTTGAGTGAGATTTTTGAAAATCTCATTTAAACGCAATTTTTAATTAATAGGAATGTTAAGAAAATCCCCCTTTTCCATGGAGGCATATGAATTTCCACGGTAGAGTGAAATTCCTCTAAATTTTTCTCTGCTGTGGAAAAATGGGAGAATCCAAAGGGATGACATTCATCAGAACTTGCATGACAAAGACTTTCTTCTTTACTTGGTGTAGGTCCAATAAAATCCTAAAGAAGATGTGCACGTTTAAACCTAAATATGCTCTCAATTAAGAACATGTATGCAGTCTCCTTGGAAGGCAGGACTAAACAGTTTTCAAGTACTGAGGTCACTTCTTAGAACTGTTAAGCACATGCAACTAATACTAGTTCTTAATATTTACCTTTCTGTTAATGATCCTGTATGAAAAACATTTTAAAGTATGAAATTAAAAAAAAAAACTATTCTAATTGATCCAGAAAGCAAGTTGCAGAGCCAACTTCTGAAAGAGAATTTGGGCTCCCTGTGTCATACCTTGCCACTATTGAGGTTAAAAAATATGTCTGCTAAATTTTGTACTGCAGACTAATATCTTATTTGAGCAAAGGAAGCTAGAAAAATTACAAAAGGCATTGGCATGCAGGAATCTAAGTCGTGCTGTGGGATTGACTTGTAAAGAAAAGGCTATTTTGATTTAACCTGTATTACAGGAAAAGTCAGGCAGTCTAGAAAAGTCTAGAAAAGTCTGGAACACTATAGCTTCAAACTCTCCTACGATGATCCTGCATATAAAACACAAGCCTTGTTTGTGTTTTATAATTTTGAAAACAAGTCCATCTATAGACACTTGCAGTATTAGTAGAGAAGACCTCTTTTTTACCTTGACAATGCTATTGGTGTACAAGATTCCTTCTCTTCTTCCCTTGAGGAACCTGGAACTGATCAGATAGTCTGTCTACAATGATCTGTGATGAAGGAACATGTGTCTATTTCTGTTGTATAAATTTCTCCAGTTTGCTGGGCAACAACAGCCCTGTTCCTCGGTGTGGGGCAGAAGGCACAAAGGAAGTTGAGGAGTAATTCTTCCACAAAGAAAGGAGAAATTACTTCAGGGATTAGTAACACAACAGGTTGTGTCTGTGCTGGAACGTGTGCATCCATCCACGTGAGCCTGGGGTTTCCTGTTGATAGTGATCCTACTGTTGTTCAATGAAGTGCCTATTCTAGCCTTTAAGAGCAAAGCAGGTCATGTATAATCGCAGTGCCTCTGTGAATTGCAAAATTTTGAATTTGCAAAGTGAGCACAAATCTTTTTCTGAGATTGCATTTATTTTTGCCAATCTCCTTCATGCGTTTGGTTTGGCATTTTTCTCTCCTCCATGTTGCAGGGGGAAGTGTTTTCAAAGTTGCACAAAAATGGGTGCTGTAACATTTAACTTTATGATGTCTAACTCTGTTACACTCTTCTCTCCTTCTCAACAAAAGGAAGCAGTTGCCCTGACTAACACAGGAAAACTGGCAGCAGTTACAGATGGCACTGTTAAATAAGCAAAGAAAAAATAATGACCCATCTACTGTAACTTGTCTGGCAGAAATTAAGATGCTTCTGTCATTTCCCTGACACCATGTTACAGTTATCCATGGCACATAGACAAGACTTGTCATTTAGATAAGAGCTAAAGTAAATTCATTAGTCTGGATTGAATTCAGAAGAAAAACTGCTGTTGAGAGTTTTGCTTTATGGGATTATGCACTTGCTGTAACCTGTAGGTGCTTGACCTGACAAAGGTGTTTCTTTATTTTTTGTACATGCCTCTCTCTGAAGTTAATATGCAGTATCCCTCTGCATGCCTATATTGCTTATAGCTATATGTGGCATAGTTGTGGCCTCAGTCTTCATTCACTCTTGTTTTTAAAAACACCCAAGTAAATGGAACACTGACAACCATCTCTATTGTTAGGTGCATAGAGAAAATTCTAGCCTTTTAAAATTCTACACTTTGTTCTGTAGAGCCATGTGTCATTTAAAAGTGTGTTGCACCTGAAATGGCAATAGGTTTTATTCTTAGCTGGCTTTTCTTTGGTGTATACATGACTCTGAAATCACTTCAAGGTGACTTGGCATGGTGCCTTAAATCTTCAATCATTAAGAAACCAAACCAAAATAAAACTACCAAGTGAAATTTCTCTTTTTATTTACATTGGAATATATCTGAAAAGTGAGAGTGGAAGGAATTACTGAAACCACTGAAAAAGCAGGTTAACAATTCTGAGTGAGGAAGCAAAAATAGGAAAGCCCAGGAGGCAGACTGTTAACAAAGGGCTGATGATCCACCACTTGTCTTGGATCTCAAGCAGTTCAAGCAGCCTGAGGAGAACTCACAGATGCCATGAGCCTTTTCTGCTTCCCCTCTGTGCTCACCATAGATAAAGATAGGTTGGTCAGATGCCACCTGTCAGTGATCCATGTGGCATTGCTATGCTAAGCTGAAAGCAGTGTGGGAGGAGCTGTGTGTGTCCTGCATAGCTCTGCTGCCACAAAGATCTTTCTCAATATCTGTCTGACAGAAGGGGAAAAGATATGGTAATGCCCTAGAAAAATGGTGTGTTTGGTATGAACCCAACAGTATGTCTTTGACATGCAGTTTTTGATCGCACATTTTTACCTTGGCAAAGACCTTCATGGACTGGACACGGGGCTTTGCCAGGTACTTGAGATGTTTTGATTTTAAGTAAGCTTGCAAGAACTATATCTATCTTCAGAGACAACAGAGAATTCAGTAGGTCACAAACCATTTTAATATGAATGATGGGGAAATGATGTGGAAAGTAAATGGTCTGGTCAGTGGTGGAATATGCCATACTACCTTGTTGCGTGTTGTTTTTTCCTTTTCTGCTTTAAATGTTTCCTTGCTATTGACCCAATGATAGCTGCTTTGACACAATACATACGCTGAAGAGTATGAACCACATTGTTAACTGATGTTTTTCTTTTCTCCTAAGGGCATTTTTTTTCTTGTCTCCAAAGAACGTGCATAATGTCTTTGTATCTTCCTTACTCTTTAATTTATTCTTAAGAAGTTAGTATTTTACAAACTTGGAGGTAAAAACTAGTATATACTTATTAGGTTTTGGTCATAAAAAAAGATGAAGCCTTGGAGAAATTTTGTAAGGGGGGGAATTAAGTTACTGTAGTTTAATATTGAAAACAATACAGGGAGTAAATATGCAATGGGAAATATCCTGAGAGCACATCATTAGTAGGAACAAATGTAAGATGATGAAGGCATAAATCCAAAAACAGGAATAAATCGAGCAACTCCATTTCTAGAGACTATACTACTAGGTTTTTTTGTCTGTTGTACTCTAAAGGGCAATGCACAGGCTGATGTAGGGCTCTATTTTTCTTCATAATGCTCTCACTGGAGTCCAAGTGAAATAATAAAAGGAAGAATTTGAACCAGAATTTTCAAACCTTTAGATTCATTAGAATGTATCAATATAACTAAAAGTGACTCAACTGAGACAAGGAACAAGACTTCTGGAATAACCTCTGTTTATCTAGATTTCTCCCACAGAAAATCCAGTGTACCCATAGAAAAATTGTAATCTTAATTAAACTTGAGGAGGGACGCGCACTAAGTGGGAAATTTGCAGTTAGTTTTCACAAAAGCTCACCCTCTGGCTCTCGGGAAATGAGAGAAATGGAGAAATTCCTGCTGAGACTTAAAGATACTGTATGAGGAAAAAAAAACGTAGAATTTTTTAAATTGCTCCCTGTGTGGATAGGGGAGGGAGGCTATCTGGCTACTTTTCATGCCTGCCTCTGCTCTGGTGCATGTCTAGACAAAATGAATGAATCTTTTTGCAGTCAAGAGTTTTTTACAGTGTTCTGCTAGAAAGGTTTTACACAGCCCTTAGTAATCTGAAAAGAAAAATTATATGAAAGTCAGTGTGCATTAGGGTAGAGAGAAAATACTGATTAGGAATTAACATTTATTTTCCATGTGATAAATAGCAGTCTGGACAAAAGTTGCCAGTAGGGTATGACAGGAAATATCGTTTAGCATATGAAGAGTTCAGACATATAGGACAGCAAGTCTCTATTACTCCTCAGAAGTGGTGGATCATTTCAATAAAGGTGGTGGTTGAGGGTGGGGCATAGCACACACCAGCTAAGTTGTCTTATCTCACTCCAAACTGCCCATTTCTCCTTAGTGTGAAGTGGCATACAGCAGGCTAATTTAAACTTTAAAATGTATAGCACACAGCTAAAAGGTTGTAGTGTTGCTTAATTAGAAGGCACTGCCAAGTAGGCATCACTGCAAATGAGAAACATTTCCTCTACAGAAAAACATCAATACTATTATCTTCCCTCTTCTCCTAGGAAGGAATTATTTTTTCTGGATGTAATAGTATTTCAAGAATATTAAAAAATTACAGGACTAATTTGACTTTATCAGACTAAAGGTCTGTGAAGTCGTCTTTTGTCTTTCATTATGGAAGCAGTGAACTGATGTGAAAACGGGACAAATGCAGAGTGATCTACTGCCTTTGCCAATGGAAATATGCAGTCAAAGCAGTACCAGCATTGAAGACTGGATGAATTGTTCTAATGTCCATGAGCAAACCTATCATCCATAAAACTGTTTAATTTCTTTTTGAACTTCTATATGTTTCTGTTCACTCTGGTGCCCAGTGGCAAGATAACCAATGAAGCGTGTAAAAATATTTATTCTTCTATGCTTTGAAGAGTAGCACTAAATAACACGAATTAGGTAATTACAGTGTTCTGAGAAACAGTCAATAATCACTTCCTATCCACATTTTCCACATAGATTGAGATGCATGAAATAAGCTTATTCCTTTTTCGCTGTAAGTTTCAGCTACAAAAAGTCTTTTTCTATTGAAAGTCTATTTTTAGAAAATAATTTTGTTCTCCTAATCATTCTTTATTCCCCTGTTCTGCTGTGTGTATTATGAGGGGAGGTTACTAAAATTGCACTCGGGATTCAGAATACAGGCACCCAGTGGATTTATATAAAAGCAAAATGATGTTTTATGTTTTGTTCTCTGTTCTTTTCATAACAATTTCTAGCATCATGTTTACATTTAGACTATTGGACATTGAAATGAATGTTTTATAAAAGTAACTTGTTTTCTAAAAGTAACTTATTTTTGAACAGTATCAGAACTGCTAGATTATATTTTGAGTGGAAGCAGATAATTTGGAGTGCATCATTATGTATTTGTTTTCACCATGCACGTATTTTTTTTTGATTATGAAATATGTCTACTTTTTAATTATTCACTCATACAGCATTGCCAGGTTTTTCTGAAATTCTTGTGCTGCTCACTTTTCTTTTTCTCATTTCTTTTTGGATGTATGTTCTTTGGTGTTTTTTTTGTTTATTTTTTTTTTTTTCTTTAGAAGTCAAGCCTGTTGTATCGCACATAGAGGAAAAACAAATTATAAGGTCCCTAGTACATAGTAACAAATTGCCTTTTCTGATAACTACTGAAATTTTCCCCTGATAATTTTAAATTTATTTGTTAGAATTTTCAAGGAAAAACATTCATGTGAAATATTTAATACTTGGTAACTGAAGTTAATACTTGTATATTTCCTTCTTCACTCATCCTGCTGTTTCCTGTGCCCCTCTTTACTTTGTCCTTGTTAAAGTACCTCCAATATCTGTTAGTTTCTTATCTCTTCTTGTGTGCTGTCTTTGAGCTAATCAAAGGCACCTTTAGTGGAGATGGTCATACGAAGCATGAAGCATCCCTGTAACTGAACTCCATTAACTTTTTTTAGCTTTTGGCTTCACAAAGACTAGTTGTCCTTCCTTCCAGTTGTCTGCTGTTTTTGCCTGATTTCCTTTCTGAAGGCTAACTTCATTGAGCAAAACTTAAGATGTTTCACAAGGAGTTCATTTCTTCCCCCTGTATCCTTGGTAGCAACGTGTGGACTCTCACGAGAGTATTTTTCATTAAATATGTCTTTGTTAGCACCTTTTCTCTTTTTTATGGTTAGAAATCTTGTCTTCATTGGTGAAATTTAGTAAGATGTGTATCTATGAAATATGCAATCTCCATATAGATATTTGAGAGGAGGAAGAAAAGTAAATTAAAAGTAGATATGTTAATGAATTGCTTCCTTGGCTATAATCAACTCCTTTTCTTGGTTGCTGTTTTTAGCAAATATGGGCAAAAATGTGCAAGTGAATTCCATTTTTCATTTTTCTCTCCCTTTGCAATGCAATTCTGAATAGATTTAGCTATAGCTGGTTGGAAAGTTGATATATGAGTAGTAAAGTGGAGGCAGAGTACTACTGCTGATATACAAGGCAGGATTAAATCCATATATAACAATAAGCAAGCACAGACTGCAGTAGGAGGTAAACAACAGGCCTTGAATCTTTGACATTTTAGACAATATAAATGAGAGAACACTATTCTAAAAGTACTTACAACACTAGAATAGTCTCTCTGTGATCAGTGCTAAAAGTAAGATATTGTATTTCCCCAAAGAAGTCTGATAGAAAGTTCAAGATGAAGCATAGATTTTACTTAGAAATACCAGGCAGAATATTTAAAGAAGAGGGCAGTAAGTCTGTAAAGAAATAAGCAATGGCTATTGGCTCAAATAATGCATAACTAGGTTAAACATTATAGGGGTGCAACTAACAAGTTTCTGGGAAAGCAAACTAATATTTTAGCTTTTACATTATGAATATATGGTTCCTTGTCTTATAAGATCTAGTATAGACCTTCTACTGGAGAAAAAAAAGACATTAGGAGGCACACAGCTCTACTCTAATGTAAGCTTACAAATTAGTAATAGAATGTTGTGTATCTAAATAGGTGATGATTTCTTGGTTTAACATGAACTGTGCTCACTATGAAATATTTGACATAGGTACCATCAAAAAATTGGAGTCTCCTTTATATAATTTGAAAATTCATTCCACTGGTAGTTTATTATTCTATTTAGTTTAGAAGTTTAGCTGCTATGTTATATCCTTTAATCATAATCTCCAGACAGGAATAACAAGTAGTAGTGGGATAGTTTATCCACTGAATGTCACAATGCTGCTGAATTTATCCAACATGCAGTCTTAAACAGTTAAATGCAATGTGGTTTCAACATGCTAGCTGCAGTGTTTTTACCACCATAAAAATAAATACCCTTATTTCCAAGTTCTGAAATATATTTTTAAAAATTTCCCATACACACTTTATTTGCAAACATTAACTTCTTTTGATGTGGGTTAGAAGAGCATATCAGCTAATAGTGTGGAACTGCTCCATTTGAAAGGGAGGTCCTGGCACAGGTAATTTATTTTCACACTTCATTAACTCATGTTTCAGAGAAGGAACACTATTTTGCAACAAAAGCCTCATTTCATCCAGTTTACAATGAAGATTTACAACTCAGTCACCAAAATGCAATTGCTGAGGAGCAAGTAACTACTTCAATAAACTGATCATTTTTAGCAGGTTCAGTGTTCTTAGATTACTCATAGAAGAAACTTCTGAAGAAAGAAACTAGGCAAGTTACCCAGGGCAGTCATGATTGACTGAGTATTGGGAATTTTTTTATTAAGATGATATTGAACATTTCTATGTAAAGTGTACTTTATTTAATACTGGCTGCATAAATAATTCAGCTGAGAGGGAAGACAGAGATGCTTTGAACAGTAGATTTGACAAGCCTTATTCTTGTTAAAGTGCATGCACACATAGCTGAAAAATAATACTCTCAGACTGGGGATCCTAATGCCACCACTGTCACAAGTCACTGAAATGGAAGAAAAAGCAGCCTTAGAATTTCTTTTGCAGAAGCAATATAACTATCAAGTCCAGTGTGCCTATTCATCACAGTTATTGTGTAACAAGAGTATTTGATTACAAGATTGATTATCTGTGAAGTGTCTCTGTGTGTGTGCACATATCTAGAGACTGACTGCAAATACCCAATTGCCAGACAAGTCATGTTGGGTTGTTTGGGTTTTGCTCCTAATTGTATGAAGGACTTGTGAGTATTTGTGCAAATAGCTGCAGTGAAAGTCAATCAGAAAGTTTCCAATGTAAAAGAATACAGCTTGTCTTTTCTGATATCCATCTTTTATCCTTTTGTAATTCTTCCACAGGAGGGTCCTCAAATTTTAAATGCAGGTCTACAATGGGAGAAAAAGGTTTGAAGTGAGGCTGAGAGCTCCTCTCCTCTGCTCTCAGTTTGTTTGGCTTGCAGACAGAGTTAAATTGTGCTGATCAAAATGTGTGGAAACACTGTCCAAAATGAGAAATACAGCCAGGCTATTGATTTATAATGACAGTTTAAGAACTGAACTTCAGTTTGTACTTTCAGTAAGTTCCATAAATAATGCTGTCTATAAAAATATCATATAATCTGATCCTTGAAAGTTAGAGGAAGGTCTTCCATCTGAAGATACAATTCCAACTCCTTTGAGCCACATGCTTTGCACTCTTAAGGAGGCCAGTGAAGAAATTCTGGGTCTGTCCTCTGCTGGCATTTTTTAATTGCTTTAAAATACTTGTACTGTTTTTCAGCAGTGACACACAGTCTCTCTGATATGACTGAGGGAAAAATATCAGTACCACAAACTGCTCTACAATAATTGAGTAAAATTGGAAATTATACAATTCCAGCTCTGAGATGAGTAAATGGCACTTGAGAGCTTCTGTCATTGCATTACGAAAAGATAAAACAAAGAAATGCACAATGTTTTCAACAACTTCAAGCTCTAGAGGATTAGACTATGGTAATCTATCTCTTTCTTGATGCTGTTTGTAAAGTACTGGAGACTTTACTGGGAACTGAAGAAAATATTTAAATCTCAGTAGGTGCTTTCACCTGTCTTTCTGAGGTCCATGGACCTAAAGATGTCCTGACCTAAAGATGTGCTGACGTCTTTAGTGTCCCTGTGTTACTTCCAAGCTTATTGAGGCTTTCGCCAAGGGGTAGGATTGCAGTGACTATTGCAGTGACTCTAGTCAAGCCCTTCTTGTCACAAGCAATGGCAGAGAACTTGAGTGTTTTTATTGCAAGATGTTCAGCAAGCCACAACAGTGCTGCAAAGAGGCAGATACAATAAAATTCTTTTGGGGTGAAATACAGAAAAGCAGCATGAGAACCCAAGGACTTGTAGATGCAAGAGAACATCCCTGTGCCATTTCGAATTCCAGTGCTGCCTGATCCCACTCTTCTGGTGCCCTGAATTGGAGAGGAATGGTTGGGAGCACTCTGTGCCAGCAAACTTACAAGGACACTGAAAAAAGCTAAGCAATCCGAGTTTCAACGGCTTAAATCCTGAATTCCATCTACTAAGCAGTTAGTGTTTCCATCTTTTAGATCTTTTATATAGCTTTGCATATTTTTAATTTTCCTCTCTAATGTATTGATGAGAACTGAACAGGAGTGAAACCCTTATGATTTAATTATTCATTACAAATCCCTTTCTCATATGATATTCACAGGTACATATGTTTGCTTAGGGCATATTTCTTATACTGTTAGAGTTATATAAGCTTAGAAAACATTTCATAATAGTACTGTAGGAAAATGCAGGAAGTATGGGTCATGAAAGTGTGTTTGACCTCCCATGCAATGTTGTGTTAGCTTAAAAAACTTATGCTATTTAAACTCCTATTAGAGATAGCATTGCAATTTTGTTACAATAGATTCTTATCATTCACATAAGTGTCCATGGCCATATCCAATGTTTTGTGAAAGATCTTTCTCTGAAGATCACCTCAGTTAAACACCCCTGAAACTGTACTCCTTGCTGTTACAAGCTGCAGTGGAAAAAGATTGGGCATCTGTGTTGCATTTTAGTATTCTCACTCTTATATTATCCGTGTTAAATTCTCCCTTTTCACAGGTTCAGTTTCACAAGTTTTTTCTTTTTGGTTCCTTTCCTGATCCATGTCATAGAGTATAATCCTTGCCAATGAAAACAGCAATGAAAAATCATAAAATACTGAGCCACTTACAGTGGAGAAGTAAAACTCTGCTTCAATGTGCTCATTCATATGATACTGATTTATTAGTATATTTGTATACTCTCCAGGGAAGTGCATAAAGGAATTAAACATACAGGTTGTCTTTATAATGCTGTGAAGTTTAGTGACATAAAGTGGAGATGTCACAGCAGATGGAACCTTACTGCACAAATCCTTGTATTAGTACCATGAGCTGTCAATGTGTTTTTGCATCAATTTAGAGATATCTCCCCAGTAAAGGAAAAACAAATCATGAAGCACGCTTAGAATTTTGCTTTTTCAGAAAAAAAGAGAAAACATGTGAAACAACTCTATAGACATCTTAAGCTGCTGCAGTATTCCAACAGATTTATTCCAGTCTCCCTACCTAGGATTCAATACAGATGACTTTCTACACAAAGTATATTGTCTTCTGTAGAAACAATCTGATTAATATGGATGGCATATAAAGCATCATGGACTACTACGTGTAAAAATCCCAGCAGTCTTCTCTCAGCCCTTAAATTGCTTTTATATGGCTAAGAAGACCTCATTTTGAGTTGTTACATCTATTCACCAATATACCTTCCCTTATTCAGATGGTCTGTCTAATGTTTTTTCCTGTGCCATGCTTACTGTCAGCACTTAGTACTAAAGCATGCATATTTGAAAAATTCTGTGATAGAGACCATTGAATCAGTCACAACACTTTTAGTATGATGGAACATTGAATATTTATGCCTTAAAAAGTACAAAATTAATGTGGTGGCTTGTACAACTCTGGCTCATTTTCATCTTGCAAGACGTGCTCTTTGTTATAAATCCCTCTTGGTTACAAATGCACCCTAGGAAACATATTCTGTGTAATATGAAAATGTGAAAAGTTTTTAATCTAGGTGGAAAAGGTATAAATGATGAAATGCAGTGGGAAGATGAGAAAATTGGTTTTCCCTCTTTGGGAAAATTGGTCACAGGAAGACTGTGTGTTACATGGAATGGATGGTGAGAGGAGAATCTCTTTTCTGTGCATGTGTTAGGTCCAAGAAAAAGTAATTTAATGTCTTGGTAGTAATTCATAAAGAAAAATTTTTTCAATAATGCATTGTATTCCTGAGTATTTCTGTTTTTCTAAATTCATATATCTTCCTCCAGAATTCATATAGTAGCCTCCAGAGTTGCTCTGGAAAAGGCAAGTTGTAATTTATAGGGTTTCCTGAGAAGTGTTTGTTTGTTTGTCTGGGTGGCTTCACTGTAGTTTACTACTTTGTATGTGACCTGTATTAGAAAAAATATGGCCTTGTGAAATATTGGATAAGTCCTGATAAGGGAAAGAAGGTACACACGAATTGCAGACTACCTTATTCCTAATGATCCCAGGTACTCAGGATTTCAACATGCTGGTTTCCTGCCCTCAGCCTAGGTAGCAAATAGTAGCAAACAGCTGACTTTCACCTATCTCTTTCCAAGAATGAGAACTGAAAGCCATTGCTAGTAAATTGGTTTGGCAAATCAGCAAGAATGTATTTGTCCTAATACTGGTTCTGCTGTTCTCTATTTTGGTATGACATTAAAAACAATCCCTTGATTCTTCTGATTCCTAACTGTATAAATGACTTAGAGTAATGCATTCATTAAGACAGGAGTATGGTGAAAATTTGTGCTGGTATAGTCTGAAGATGTGACTACAAGATATGTTAATCCAGTTATTTAATTTGACTTTTTTTTTCTTAACCTAAATACTTGTTCATCAATATTTAAACACTTCTCATAGTAGACAATTTGCAAAGTACAGTTTTTCTAAACTGAAATACAGTATGTTGAATCATTATGTTGCTCAGCTTTCTATTTTCTACAGCGGATGTTCTCTGGTGCAATAGTTTAGACTTAGAAAACTAACAAAAGATAGTTGGGCTTCACAGAAGCCATCCAGTTTTGTGAGGTGTTGAGTATCTGCAGTGGAGAACTGGGTAAGTAATGTGAATTGTGGTAAAATAAAAATCAAGAACAAGATTTATAATGTTCCTATCTGTCAAAGGAGAAGTTGAGGGAATTTTTAGGGATCATGCTCTATTCTTTGAAATTATCAGTCTTTTTAAATTCTTTCCAACCCTGTTCTCAAGTTCGTGCCACTTTACTTTGTTAGAATAAAGTTGGGGTCTTTTGAACTCCCCTAGAATTTTAAAGCAAAATAATCAAGGGCTGCTCAAGCAGGAATGTTTTTAATTTCCTTGTTGACAAATACAAATGCAGTGGGGTTGAAAGCAAATCCATCAGAGTTCATGATATTGGTATTTCCCATCAGTCTGTTTCTGTGCTGGTCCTAGAGATAATGGAGATGAACCCTAACAGGAATTGTTCACAAGCTCTGTGACAATATATAGCCCATGGCGTAAAGAAAATTCCTGTAAGTACCAGACCACCTATTTTTTCTGAACTAGTCAAGATAACAGCACTCCTTTATTTCTGGAGTGCAAGTTCCAGACTGTATTCTGTCAATAGGTCAAGATGTGCATATTACTTGAGCTCTATATGTGCAAAAGATATGTTTTTCTAAAACTGAAGTTGAGGGGTGCTACCCGAGAGAAAAATTTTCTTTTGCGTATATCTTGATGCTGAAAACTATTGCCATTCATTATTCATAAGCAGAAGTTTTACTTCTGGTATTACTGATACCTGGTTGAGATGGTGTGACTGGATTTTTAAGTGGTTATAAAGTTAGAGATTCTAGAGGGGCAGGGGCGAAAGAAGTGGCATTTGAGTAAGTGTTTAATCAACTTTATCTAAGTCATTGAATCTTGACTACCTATGACTTGGTGTAAAAATCGACAAATGATACTTTGAAATTTTTACGGGGTTATCAAATCACAGGTGAAGTCAGAATAAAAAGCTTATCAAGTTCTTTTCTAATACATGCTGAAAAACAGGGAACTACCATATGGGGAGGTCAGATGAGAGATGAGTGATACTATTTTTATGCTGCTGAAATGGTAATATCCTTGAAAAATGTGCTATGGAGTGTCTCAAACAGGGAAATGAATTATATTGTACCTATTTTGAAGGAGAATGAAGAACTGTAAAGGTGAAGTAGCTGTTACCCAGATGTACACAAGCACTATAACTCATGAGAGTCACTGATTTGGATTCTGACTTAGAAAAATAGCAAACTCATATCTCAGAAGGACACACAGAGATAATATTTTAATTGGGGTAGAAGTGAATTTGCTGGAAATAAAATTAACCAGATGTGAAAAATAACTGGGAAATCAGAATAATTTTTACATGTTCCATAAACTGCTAGCTTGCAACTGAGCAATTTATCTTAGATGAAGTGCAAATACAGCTATAAAAATAGAGAACAATATATGGTAAATGGAAAGAAAAAGAAAACAAGCAATGAAGACTTAAATTTGAGTTTCAGAATGTGGGCAGAAGAAATATATGGCCAAAGAGCAAAGGATTATATGGAATTGAAGTACATGGGAAACAAAAAGAATTCCATCTGTGCTCTTAGTGTCTACTAAAGAAAATGTGTTGATTTAAAAATTTAACTCACCTGGAGCTAAAAAAAATGTATTTCATCAACATAGCTATCATAAAATGAGCTACAGTTCTCTAACAAATTCACATCAAAAAGTTTTGGAGAGCTGCCTGAGGAACTGGGCAGTGACTGGCTATTGATCTGTTTAGCTCATTTGAAGGCCCTGGAAGAATTGCCTAGAAGTGAGGAAAGCAGAAGGTAGAGAAGTACATTCAGTCACTGATCCCTTGTGTAGTTTTCAAATAGTTGATGTAGAACTCAATAATAAAGTATTAAAATGTTATAGTAAGAAGAGTTATAGTTGTTGCTAAACAGTGGAAAAGAGTAGTTTGAAAGAACCTGTCTCTTCTGACTGGGTTACAGGCTTATCAGATGCAGACAATACTGCAGATACAAATCTCTTTCTAGAAAATACAACCTGATAATAGAATTGGTGCTATGAAATTACAATGATATAAAATTCTCCGCAATTAAAACCTGAATAATTGTTGAGTAAGAGTCACTAATAGTAAGCTCCCTTGTACCAGGGTTCCTGCAGGATGTGATCTTTTGTGTTGTTATTTTCAAAGTAGTCAACAGAATATAGCTGTTGAAGCTTACAAGTGACACAAAAGTGAGCAACTGGAAAATGTGATGGGGCAACATGAGGTCATATGTCTGGGACTGCAGTCCTTTGTGGGCAGCAGTGATGGGAACAATTCTTTTTCTTAAGATAAATGTTAAATTCTATCTGAACATTAGCCTAACTGTCTTCAAAATATACCTCTACATTCAAGCTCCAATCTGTGTTATTTGGAAGAGCAAACCACATATAACCAGTGCATTATACCTACCTTCCATATCAGTGTGAGCCTTTCAGAACTCATTTCATCTGAACAAAATAAAGGTTTAGAATTGTGCCTAAAGGTGAAACTCATAAATAGAAAAATGCTGTCTTCTATCCTCTTGTCAACAAAACATATAAGAATGCTCTTTCTTTTGACTTCATAAAGTCAAGTTATTACAATTCTTTGTGCTCTCTTGTTTCTATGGAAACAGACAGTCTAATTTTAGGGAATGCACTTCATTCCCATCATTGTGTTAAGATTTACATAAATCTATGTAGTACCACTCATCTCTGTTGCACTGTCATCAAGGAAATTCAAAATGCAGTTGGAGAAACTGTACACATCAGATATGCAGAATATTAGTGAAATTTTCACAAGGGAAAATACATATATTCAAGCTATAGGAGGAAGCTCTTGAATGTGTTGTCTGGAACAGCACTGAAGGAATAAAAAGTAGATCTTTTATAAATCGGATGTGTAACCGACCACATCTAAAATCAAAGTAGAAAAGAAAATTGGAAGAGAGAGAGTACAACTTGGTCTCTACTGACTAATTTAATCCACGTTTCTTTTAAAAGATGAAGTTACCTGATTAGTACAACTTGAGAAACCTCCTCTATAAAGGTTATGCTGCCTGTACTAAAATTATTGATCCAGTGCATTTGTGTACAACACACTGAGGATTCAAAATCAGTCATACCTTGACTAAGCTGTCTAGGGAGTGCCAGTAATGGAACAGAGACCTCTGACCTAGAGTAAAAACCAGGAACAAGACCTCTGCTTCTGCCAAAATTGAAAGAAGCACTGCTAGTATCAGAGGCTGTCAGAATATACTCAGAAAAACACTGATTCCAAAGATTGGTGTGATGTGAGAAAGGTTTAAGAATTCCATCTTTAACGATGGCTATGTCCCATGAAGTAACAGATCCACAAATATCTCTGCATGTTTTATCACTACTGATGACATCAAGGGCATAGAATTAGGAAGGACATGGAATGTTTCTCTAACTTCAAATTCTTAGTGTTGTGGGGAACCACCCACCTCAGTTACTAAATGCATAAACAATTAATATAATCTGAACAAAATTTCCCTCAGAAACATAAAAAGTGACTGAGTCCATTACTGAATCTCATAATAGTTGGGAGCCTAAAGAAATTACTGTGTGCATATGGCTTGTTGGTTTTGGTTCATGACTGAGCCCCAAACAGCTCTCAGCAATCCTGAGTGCACTCACTCAGGCTGCCTTACCTAAGGCTGTAAACAAAAGCTCATCTATGGCATTGCATGTCTCTGTGCAATTATATTAACAAAGCTCTGCTCCATCAATTATCCCTCTAACAACAATAACAGACTGTCAAGAGAAAAATCACTGTATGTTGTTAAGGATCACGTGTTTAACCTATTAATAATATTGTAAAACTAGCAGTGTTTATCCTCACTCTTGTTCTCTTATTTGTAATTGCAAACTAAATGAACTAAAGGGAATTGTAATTAATTGAATGTTTTCAGGCTTATTTTCTTCTGTCTTTGGCCCTGGAATGTTGTTCTAGATGTATGAATATTTCTGAATAGCAAATATAATATATAATATAGAAAAATAGAGTTATATAATGTGTAGATGGGAATGAATCCTCAAAAAAAAAAAAAAAAACCATAAGTAAAGCATTTAAATTTGCTGATAAAAAGTCTGGGATAAATTTTACAGTACACTTTGGGGATTAGCATAGATCCCTACACTATTCTCTTCATTGAATTGATGTGAATACACCACAGGTGTTTTGGATTTCCATCCAATATATAAGTAATTGTAAAGCATTCTAGCTAGAGAGTGATTTACTGTTAACATCTTAGGTGGGAATATCTCAAACTTCCTATTCTTACAAGTAACCCAAGCACTTAGAGGAACAGTTCTTATTTAACAGGAACCTGTGGCATTTTAAACATTTTACCATGTATTTCTGTAAGATGGCAAAATGCTTTGAAATGTGACCATCTCTCCTAGTTGGAGCAGACATATTTTCCAAATGATGAAATTATCTAAGAATATAAACCATTTAGTACTTCATCTCCCTACACTAGGATTTTTTTTTTTTAATATAGCACGTTCCAAACTGTTACAGTGAGTCCTGCCATACCCTCTTTAGAGATTCATCTGGTTTGCACGGAGACATGAGAGTAGACTTCACATCTACATTAAGCCAACTTACATTGAATTGCTTCTATAACTCCCAAATAACTGTGCTTTAGTCTTTAGCCGTTGTCCTGTTTGTAGATAGAATCATAGAATAGTTTGGGTTGGAAGGGACCTTAAAGATCATAGAGTTCCAACGCCCCATGTTGGTTGCCTCCAATCACCTCTGTGTCACCCTCC
>VZTY01006821.1:89514-103764 GCA_013400935.1 Turnix velox | reverse complement strand
ACCACACAGCTTGGTGTCACCTGCAAACTTGCTGAGGGTGCACTCGATCCCACTGTCCATATCTCCTACAAAGATGTTAGGAGATGTTAAGATGTAACTATGTCTATATGTGACATTTCATGCTGCATAACTGCAGAACTGCAACTCAGAAGACAATTTAGCTTCTTATGATGGGAGAATAAGATGATGTATGTTTCTGAGAAATATCTTAAGGCAATTTACCGGTTCATGAACGGGTATTTGTAAGCACTGTTATTTGTGCTGTCCTTGCCCTGCCCTACTATGGTACATGTTATTTGATATATGTAAGATATTATAATAGTTTGTAAGGCTCTTCTCTAAATCAAAATTGTTGTGTGATGGCATCATCTGAGCTATCTATTGTCTATTAAAACTAAAGATTTAAACTAATTTATTTCTCATCTTTGCAGGTAAATAAACATACTTTAAAATTCCCCTTCAGTAATGTAACTATTCTGCAACAAATTAATAGAGTAATAAAGAAAGCAAGCCATAATAACTGTGGTGCCCCTTGTAGCTAATTTCACAGAAAGCTTTGGTTTTTTAGCTAGAAGGTTGGCATTCTGCTTCCATCACAGTTGTCCTGTTGCTATAGGAATGTTCTGCATATGTTGTGTGGAAAGCTGACACATAAAGAGGCCAGCTTCTACATTGCCTTTCAGCTATCTTACTCTGTGGAGAAAACAGATGCATTTTTAATCCTTTCTAACTATTCATTGCAAAAGGACACTATTACATAGGTGAAAAGGAGGACAAAGCCTATGATAATTTAATCAACTTTTTTTTTTCTTAACTCTAGTAAGGGTCCTGAATTTTGTCAGTCTGGGAGGTCACTAGGAAATCTTTTAGAAAAAGTCTTTGATTACAGAGTGCTTATTTGATCAGTTGAGGAATTTTTCAGTTTCTCCAACTTCATGCTTCGGCATGCTGCTAATGACTCTAAAGAGGCTGTGATTTCCGAATTCGTTTGTGGAAAGTCAATTTTGGCAGATGTTTGACTTTAAAAAAATTTTTAGTTCAATTTATTTTTTTATTCTTGCGCTTAGTATATGAAAGACAACTTAATGAGATCTGCAAACTAGGTTAGAGACTATGCTGTATTACAGAAAAAGTAATCTCAGGAATTCTCTCTTTTTTACATCCTCTCAAAAGGTTGAGCATAGAATTAGCCCCGTTTTGAAGTATAGCACTGTGTAAAGGTGAAAAGTGAAACACCTTAATTGCATGGAAGCTCTCCTAGTTTAAGTTTTGTGGTTATTTTGATCCTTTTCCCTGCCAATTCTGAGTTGCAACTCATTTTTACAAGGGAGAAACTCATCTTCAGTGATGTCACCATCATAAAAAATAGATTATAGTTTCAGAATGAAATGTGACACAAAGGAAAAGGGAGAAAAATATCTCTTTATGAAATATAAATTTGCATGAAAAACAAATTCTTACCAGTAACTCAACCCAGAAGTTCTCTGCAGGAATCACAAGTGATATCTAGAGAAAAGACTGCTACGTAGGTGCACTGATAATTTATGAAAGCTACAAATGAAGTAAGTTTTTTTCAGTGTATGGTAAAGCTGTGTCCAACAGAGAAGTTTTTAGGTTCTAGTTTCAGGATGTGCATGTGCTTATGTGTGAGAGAGACAAACATTAGTGGGTTTTAAAGTATACATTTGCATTCTATTGGATTATAATTGAAAAGAATAACTCTATCCCAGGATCTTATATTCTTTCCTAAACTAGTGTTCAACTGTTCTTTGCAAATCATGGCCTTTTTTTAGTTTTTATTTTCACCTTTACAAACAACTGAGACTTGCAAAGCCTATTGATTCTCTTCATGCATTACCCTTGATTCAGCCCAGAACATACAGGCATGTTTCCATAGCTAAAGAAAAATATTTACCTACTGCAAGAGAAACAGATTCTTGTCTAGTTCAAGAATTGCCAGTGTGTTGAGAAATGGAAGTGTCAAATTTGTGTGTGTATCATTTAAGAATACCTCATGTTTGCCAGTGCAGGTGTGAGATGAGAAAACTTTAATAATTTTAGAATATTTTACCTTAAATAGTTCTTTTCTTCAAAGGATCAAAACCACAATAGGTTTTAAGTAAAGCTTTCTAGAAAAAAGGACAAATGTGTTCTAGTTTGCTTGAGAGAGATTAAAAATTATGCAGCACTGACTTTGCCAGTCTATGGAGGAGGAAAAGCAGAAAGTCTCTTTAATATATTTTCTGAAAGCTTGAGAAAAGCCAAATGGGATTCTCAACTACTTTTAGCTGAGTCAAAGGCCAAGAGCCTTCCCAATTGGGCTAGACAGAGAAATGTGTCTTGTCTTTGGGTGATAACAAATACAGAATAAAATGGGAGAAGGATCCATTCTTTATTAAATGCATGTGAGTGAAGTGAATCCTGCTGTTCATCTTCGCAGCAGCCATAGAATATCATTAGCATAGCTCTCAGTGTGGTTGTGAGAAGAAGAAAAGATTTATTTCTTTTCTTCTGAAAAGTGTAATTGAACAAAGACTTGAGCACACACAGTCTTATTTTTATTTGTTGATGTAAACGAAGAGGGGCAAGGCAGGACTACAGTTAGCATTAGCATTTTAAATTAAATTACTCTCCCTCTGCTTCACTCACCCCTGGGCTTTGGCGCCACAGATGACAATAAACATTTTCTGAAGTCTTTCTATCAAAAATGCTTAATATTTGCAGAAGCGCTGTCAGTGCTGCAATACATCTGCGCAGCAAAGTTTAAGCAAAACATGTCTTAGCTCTGTGGAGGTGCAAGCTGCAGCCAAATCACGTGTGGATCCATTCATGTTGGGCTCCCCGAGCTCTCCAGCACTAGGGGAAAATGCTGTTCTGTAACTTGGAGGTGCAAAGAGAAAATGTGCAAGAGGCAGATCTGAGGTAGACTGAAGGCAGCTGTTTCAGATGCCCGGTGCCAACAAGCAGCAGTAGGCAGTATGAGTGGGCTTTGGTGGTGCTATATGAGGCCCTAGAGCTCTTCAGAATTATCCTGTGAGACTTCTTGTGCTGCAGTTCAGGCTGCAATGGTGTTAGGCTGGGTTACTTGAGTTAAACTAAGCTCATTCTTTAGCAGTTGCTTTATTTGTTATTCCGAATAATTATATGATAGTGTGCTGTACTTCAAATATGAGTCTGAAGCTATAGGCATGACATGGGCTTCTTGATTGAGAGAAACAGTAGATCTTGTTCTCTCAAAATAATTAGTAATTCTGTGCAAGTTATAAAATGAGGGGAAAATTTGCATGTACTAATTTGACAGCTGTATGTAATAGCTGAAGTAAGGAATTGATAGTTTCCTTGTGAAGAACTTCTGTAAAAGTCGATAGCAGATTTATCTGGAATAGGAGGGAATAGGAAAAGTAGGGTTTGTCCAAAGCAATATTATTAAAAATAATCTTGTTACTTGTTAATGTTAATGAGCATTTATGAACATGGTATTTAAGTGAATGTCCACTGATATTGAACTCGTGTTGCCCATTTCCTGGAACTGTTATTTTCCACCTGTATGGTTGTCACCTTCAGTTATTTCCTTTCAAATGAGCTAAGTAGGTAACTAGAGTTGACACAGGAGAGGTGTAGTCCCCAAAGAGTACTGGGAGATTCTCCCAGTGTTTTCTCCCTTCCTGATTCTTCTGAAGTAGGGGGCTCTGTGCTCAGTCATGGAGCTATTTATTTTATTACAAGTGCTAGATAGGCATGAGAAGGACACAAGAATTTCCCTAGTTGATCATTATTTCTATCTTAGAATGTTTCAGTATATTACTCCAAACCTAAGAAGGAAAAAAGAAATCTCCTTCTTTCCTTCTTTTCCTCTTTTTATTCTTATTTCTCTTTCTTTACATATCTCAAACATTATCCCTGCATATCATCAGTTAAAGCTTTTTGGAAAACACCCTGAATTTGCTCCCTGGTGGAGAAATCATCAGAATGCACTCATGTTAAATGAAGATTAGTATTCTGTAGCTGACTAAACATGAGCATAAAATCACTGTTCATATTAATTAGCTGTTATTTTCCCACAGAAATGCTTCCTAAACATATGTAATATGCATGTCATTAAATCTCCCTTGATTTCTTCTGCCAAGTATCTTTGAAGGAGAATCTTTAAAAGTATGTCAAGACTAACACATTTATTGTCTGAGTAATAGAGAAAACAAGATATTCCAAGGTATGTCTATGAATTACATTAGGTAGATTCATTGTGCAGATTTTGGAAAAAAAAAAGAATTCTAAGAGTTGAATCATCCAATATTCTCTTAATTCTGCTCCAGCTGAAGACAATTACTCTAACTGAGGTGTCAGTGCAATTAATGGGAGTTGAATTAAGCCAGTCTCCTAGCAGTTTTAGCTGTGAGAGAGAAGTGGTGAGTATGAACTCAGAAATTCTTTTTTTCTTAGTCCTTTCATTTATGATCCACTATTCAATAGTGGAAGAGAGAGACTGCTTCTGAAGGGCAGCAGAATATATTTTAGTAAACTGGAAATAAATGTTAACAGCACATGCCATCAGTTTAGCAGATGAAGTAGTCTCTACCTGCTCATGTGGAAGGTGAGAAATGGAGAGTTTCAGAGTAAGAATGATGTGTAAAGATTGTAACAATGATGTGTGAAGATTTACAGCTGTGCTGGTTGATGTATTTGTGGTGAGGAAAACTGACTGTTTTGGGCTTTCCCTTAGAATGTGCTCCACTTCTTACCCATTGAAATAAGGGAACTCCTTGCTTCAGACTCTTTCATTTACTTTGGCAATTTTCTATTTTTCTTTGCTATTTAATACTCTCCTGGCTGGCAACCAAATGCAGAGAAGCAGTCACCTAGGTGGGTTATGCTGTTGAAGAGCTTGTCCCTCTTCCTTCAGTTGTAACACGTTTTTTCCATGATTATCTCCTTGTTTCTTTATCTCAGGTTACCAGGAGTGATGAGGAAGATGTTAGATTTCTCTCCCTGCTATCACTTTACTGTCACATAGAAGCCCTTCTGCAAACAAAACAAATCCATGCATCTGTTTATGACTAATTTATCCTGGTTGTTACATTAATGAACATTGAAAGCAACAGCAATAAATTACTAGGAATTACCGTTACCTCACAAAATTCTTCTGCAAGTCTTTTTATTTATCTAACCATTAGTTTTGTCATATTCTGACTCATAAATCACCCAGTGAGGTGCAGGGGAAAGAAATGGACTGATGAAGTTATCCTATATTTGAATGTCTGAAACTGCAAATATATTTATTCTCTGGGAACTGTTCTGCTCCTCAATATTACCTGATAATATCCATAGAGATGTTTCTTCTGTGCTTTGGACCCAGTAAGTTCTGGTGGTTCTAATATATTTCTGCACTTATGCCTTCTTGTTTTGTTTAAGGAATGAGTAATGCTGTCATCCTGGTTAGATGGGGAAGAAGCTTAGGTCTGAAATTCAGCTTTTGACACCTGATCAGATAAATCCATTCATAACAACTGAGATACTGCCTGCTGGGTCAGGGCTGCAGGACCTGCTTCTATTTTAAGAAGATACATGGTGCATTTAGCATACTGATGGCAGTGCTGTGACTGGCAGTAAGCCAAGGGATCTTTTCTAGGAAAAGTGGTTTCTGGTGTTTGAAACCAGCACTCCAACATTCTCGTTAGCTTTTATTATACAAAATGCTAATGAAAGTTAAGACAGGTCACAGGGATCCCTTTTTTGTGTATGCAGGAGGAGGTAAACAGTACCACCCTTGCTGCTGCAGCAAGCAGGTCTGATGCTTATGGGCTTAGCTTGATTTTTTTTTTTCCCCTGATGGAGTACAAGAATGTCTGGAACATACAACATGCTACCCAGTGTACTGTACAAGCTGAGTTTACTTATGAACATGCACAGGAACGACTGATGGTTCTAGTGGTAACTAGACCTCTGCTTTCTCACATGCTAATTGAAGGGTCAAATCAGGTAACGCAGGTGCCTGGATCTCTGTGTTTTGCAGGAGATTTGTGCAATTTAGTGCAACCTGCATTTAAGCAGACAGATGAGACCCGAAGCTGTGGATAGCCCAGGCAGCAGGAGTTCATAGCTAATTAGATAGAGAGTGGGCATGCAGGAAAAAATCCCTCCCATCATCAACACCCAAATGAGGGTATACTTTTCTATTTCCTGAAACAAACCCAGACCAATGACCTGAATTTGTATTTATCACCTCTTAATTAATTTTTAACCCATAAAATGTCCTTAATTCACTGAAATTGTTAAAAAGCTTACTAGATAGAAATGAGAGGAAAATATCAACAGGAAAATAGATTATTGCCAACTGTCACAAGTTTTAGATTTAGCTGAGGGGTTGTCATATCTGGAGGCAATGCAGGATGGAATTGTTCGTGCCTCGGTACTCTCGAAGATTAAAGAAGGAACTCCCATTGCTTTAGTACAGTTGCTATTTTCCTCATATGATTGGAATTAGTTGTGGTCATATAATAGGAGATAGGTCTGATGCAGAACTGTGGGAGAATGGTTGGTAAGCATAGGATACATCTTGAGCAGCCCAGCATTTGAGCTTGAAGCACCCAATGAATAGCACTGTTAGCATAAATAGCGAAGCCTTTTGTTAGCATAAGTAGTGAAGCCTTAGCTGTAGGCCACAGAGTGTCCTGTCCTTGAGCCTGAGAACAAAGTGGTAAACAAGTATTTATGTAAGCAAAGCAGCACTTCATCCGTGAACTGAGGAAGTGCTGCCAGGCGTGGACCGGTCCTGTTAACCAATTAATTGCTGGTTTGAGATGCGTGGACAGCATCAGTTATCCAATCATAAGATTGTTTATGCTGTGTGCACATGTTAACTGTCTATATAAACTGTGTGGAACTAGCAATAAGCGAGAGCAATCATACTCATAGTGAGGTTGTGTTGTTCCTCCAGATCCATCCCCCACTCTAACACAGAACCCTAGATCTGAACTTGGAAGATTTCATTTTGTTCTAAGATTTGTTTCTTTTCGGAAAACAAAAGGACAGAGAAAGCTTACAGCTTTCCAACAGAGATGAAAAATTTGTCTAAATAGCCAGCCTTGTTTGTATTTGACTCTTGATCTCGTTTCCATGAACTTATAATGGGTGCAGTGCTATTCCAGCATGGCACATTCTGTTTTGTTATCTTTTACTGCTGAGAGAAATTTAGAACTTTTCAAGATGTCACACAGGGTTTCATTTAGGAGGTAATCCTGCACCACTTTCTGTCTCTCATGTGGCACAGATCTGTGGCATTTTTTTCCAGAAAAATAAGACTCATCAGGTCAATGAGGTGTTGCAAGTATGTGTTTTCCTCAGAATGCCTACCAGGATTAAGAGCTTAAATTGGATATACGAATCACTGTACTCAAAAATATTGGTACAAATCAATGTAGAACTCCTGTGTTTTTCCAGGCTACAGAATCTTGCTGCCAGGATCGTCCATCTTACTTGAGCTACTTTGGAGCAGAATTTAAATACAGAAAAAGAAAGAAAGAAAGGTAATAAAATGTCGCAGGAATATAACTGTTGCTAAGAAAATGTTTCCTGTTAAAATTCCTGTAGCAATAATGTATAATTTTTTCTTTATTCGTAAATGTATCAATTTCTATGGAAGGCCAATAGAATGTTTGTTTGCTGTAGCTCCTCTGGTTTTGTTCTATGTATGCACTCAAGAGGTTGCTATAATTGAAGCAAAGGGTGCAAGAGTTTTCTCCTCATAACTACCTATGTTTACATAAACTGAATAACAGTTCATACATATTTAATGTTATATTTCTAATCTGTGGACAAATGTAATGCTATTTGGAGATCATCAGTGTTGTCCTACCTTAGCAAGGAAATGCTTGCTACTATATAAAGAGAGTACTTGATAATGAGGCAAATATTTCTTGGTGCCCTTGATTTTTACTTTTTTAAGCTTCCTCAGAAAACATGGATCAGGGTGCTGGTATTAAGTTGATATGTTTGGTTCACACTGAATTACCTTGTAGATTAACAGTATGAAAAACTAACAGAATGGGGTACAGTAGTCTGTATCACAAGGTAAAAGTGTATCTTATATTTTCTACAGAAGCCTGATCAAATATCCACAAGTTTCTTAATAGATTGTGAAGGGAAGTCTAATTAAAAACTTCACTCTTTTAGTATTGTCTCTTGTTCTGGGAACTTTCTGAACAGCAAGGAAATGATGGACCAGATGACAAAAGCTAAGACCTAGTCAGAAAGATACCTTCACCTGTTTAAAAGACTTACTATGTCACTGAGCCATTTTCAACTTCTTTGAACTTTCCAAACAGTTGCCATCTTTTCCCTTGCAAAACACCACTCTGCATCCTAATCTTTAAATGTTGCTTGTTTTGTGTGAAACAAAATGGAAAGATGCTTGCTGTGTTCAATCCTTCTGTTACCATGAAATCCAATGAAGTCAGCCAGTTGATTTGGGGAAAGAAGAACCCTGGTGCATTCACAGACTTTAGTATTTAAGAGTTCTCTGTCTAAGGTAGGTCTGATTAATAGATTTTTGTGTTTTATAAATAGCAAGGAAGCTTTGGGAATGAACAAATATCTTGAATTCCCTGCACACCTCCATTCTAGTGGTAGAAAAGTGTGAGGTAGAAGAAGGTAAAAGATCTTTGTAATCCAAAGCACGCTGCATTTTTAATCACAATTACAATATGATTATGGGCTTACATGAATCAATGTAATTTGCAGAAATGGTATATATTCAGCCACTCATTTGAAGTCAGATTCGGCATTGCAGGAGAGCACACATTTCTATGAATGTCTACATATTCTACATTGTATTAGTGAACTTTGTTTTTCCACAGATACTTCTGGTGCAGATGTACGTTAAGTATTCTCCATCAGCAGACTATGTTCTTAGTCAAACAAAGGTGACTATTAGTGTCCTGTTACAGTATGTAGCACACCCAGTCATGAGTGAGGATGCTGTAGAAGGAGACAAAGAATCAAAGCACTGGTTTTTAAACCTTGTAATCTATTTGGGAGATAGAGCTAGGCATGGGAAAGGAATGGAATTCTTGTCAGTGTGGTTAAAACTATTCTTGAAAACTGAAGAGCAAAGATTTTAAGGACAAAGAAATATCCTGGTACTTTTGCTAGTATTTACAAAAGGTTCCTTCCAGCTCTAGGAAAGAAGACCTGAAAGCAAAATTGGAACAGGGATGACATCCTGGGAGATGAGTCAACCTTTCAGTTCTAAATGAAGTTGGATGCAGGGTAGTATTGTAGTGCTGTATAGTCTTGCAGTGCAACTATATTTTATGTCATAAAGACATGGGAGACCCAGGTGAAAGATGCAAAGTCAAATTTTTGAAGTAATTATAATAGGAATCAAATTGCAGTGAGACAGCATTGCATCTGTCATATCACCAGAAATGGATGTTAGGATGCTCAAGCTTTGGGAAGACAATTGGGGATGTGTTAGAATCCTTCTTAGTCTTCTTGTCTCCTGCCTGTACTGTCATCAGACAAGCTTGGGAAGCATGAAATTTTTCCAGTATGGGGCAAACCTTTGCATTTTACCTTTCTATGGATCTCTCTTTTCCTCTTCATCCTCTGCTACTACCATTCCATGACTTATTCAAAACATAAAATGAAGAAGGTATCTGTTACTGCTTTGTCTAAGTTCCTGTTTCTGTAGCTCTCTCGTATTATTTTCCTTCTTTTGAATGACATCAGATACAAAATAGTTGCATTTAGAATTATTCGTGATTCTTTCTTGCCTGAGTTGTCACACATAAAAATTAGTACCTTTATTTCCCATTTTAGGAGGGCTTTTTTATCAGTTTGATTTCTAACAGCACCATTAATCTAGACTGGATTTTTTTGTCATTTGTCAGGTGGGGATCCAGTTGACTTGATGGTCTCAACTCCTTGGTGAAGACAATAATTACCCAGTTTGTAGCTCTATGGATGGTCTTGCATAATCCTTATGCTAAAATGAAAGTCCTTGAATGAGGAAAGATACTTTTTCCTATGAAGTTCAGGGGGATCACACAATTAAACTCATGGGTGAGGAACTTGACCCCTCTTCATCCTTTTATGCATCAAGCTCACTGTAGCCTCCTATGAAGATATGATATGATTGTGTTTGATTAGTGTGGTCTCTCCTGTCTGATCAGTGAACGTATTAGCTTCCTACTGCAAGAGGGAATTCAATTTTAGATGCTGAGCTCCTAAAAAGGAGCATTTTAAAAAATATCTGAACAGCCTCTGTGTCTGTATGAGCAGGATTCAATAGATGCTAGTTTTGTTCAGATAAACTGTGTGTCTCAGTGCTGTTGCATACCTCACTATATCTTCGTAACACTCATTAAAACCATACTTGGGTGATTTGATGCGCTAGTTTTATAAATATAATGGCTATGATACTCAACACTGTTGAAGTTGTTTGTATTCTTGGGCCTGATGCAATTAAAAAGTCACAAATATGACTTAAAAATATATATGTTTTCATAAAGATCCTGAGGAATTGAATTTTTTTACTGCATTATCTCTTGGCAAATTACTAAGTACCTTATAGGAATAATCACTAACTTTTCTACCAACAAATCTGTACTAGAAATCTTTGCTGAATCTTTAAGTGTGATGCTGCTTATAAATTCTCTTCCATCCACAAAATGAAGAAAAATAAATGAAACTGGTGATGAATTCAGAAAAGTTTTTTGATTAAATTAATACCATTTGGGTATTATTTTTTTACCTCTCTGGATTCTCCTATTGTCTTATTTCTATTCTTTTGCCACTTCAGAACTCTCTATTTTGTTATAAGTCTGGCTGAACACTGTGTCGTCTTGTTATAAAATTTAGAGAATTTAGACATCCTTTTTTAATAGGAACATATCTTGAGCTATTAGAAAAGCACCTTTAGATGATAGTCTTAACAGCATCAATCAGAGATCACAATAGGAGTAGAAACTTGATAATTCAAAGCCCTGGATGACATTCAAACCTTGGCGATATTTCTCCAAGGCAAGAAATCCAACAAAATCCTGAAGGATTCTGCAACATCACAGTTCTTCCTAAGTTGTTTCAGGGTGGTGAGACACTGGAAGAGGTTGCTCAGGGAGGTTGTGGATGCCCCTTCATTTCCTGGAGGTGTTTAAGGCCAGGTTGGATGAGGCATTGAGCAACCTGGTCTAGTCAGAGGTGTCCCTGCCCATGGCAGGGGGGTTGGAACTAGATGATCTTGACGGTCCCGTCCAACACAAATCATTCCATGACTCTATGGCTAAGTTCAAGCTATTCTGAGCATCTGGCTTCTGAGAGATGAGGACAGATTGCCTGCTTTGCTTTAAAATAAGTTTGAACATTTTTGCTTTGTCCAGTGACTCCAATAATATACATATCAACCTCACAAAATCCATTATGAGCTTTTAATCCATTTGGAGAGTATGAAAAATAAAGCATTTAACTATAGATTATACTAAAATGCATGTTTTTTTCTATGGGTATATGAGGATCCTGCTTGTGATAGGCTTTTCTGGGGTTTTTTTGTGAGGGGCTTTTCGTTGGTTGGGTTTTGGTTTTATCCCATCCCAAGCTATCACCTAGTTTTGAAGGATAACTGCCTTTTTCTGTCTTGAAATGTATGGCATGAGGGCTGATGCCATTGCTGAGATAGCACCTAACACTAGGAGTTGTACTAATGCATTTAAGCAGGACTGTTATGTCTTATACACTACAGACCAGACCTATTTGCAGGTTCTTCCCCTCTGCATTTCTGCAAAGCAAGATAAAATTGAACATAATCTAAGTCACAGATCTTTAATTTTATTGAAAGCTCAAGAGTACCTGAAGCTCTGATTTCCAGAGCATTTTGTGGTCCTTGAGTGGTATAGGAAGTCTGTGCCTTAGTAGTCTATATGCTGTTTGTATAACTTTGCACAGAGCGTCTGTAAAATTAAGTAGTCTGCCATTTACAAGTTAGATTGATAGTAAAAGTGGTGAGAGGAGGTCCAACACCTTCATTTTTATTTTATTAACAGTATCAAAGACCCCTCCTTCACATTATGTGCTGAGAAAACTGTAAATTCTTGTGGCTGCATTCAATACTTAAATATTTGGAGGAAATAGCTTACATGTGAGTAGTAAGTAGCATGATAGTATTTCAAGGTGGTACACTTACAATACATAGTCCTTTGAATTTTTTTTTTCTATGAAATCTGGATTTTCATTTCATAGTCTTCTTGATTATTTTCTGAAAGTGGTGCATTTGTAGAGGTAATCATTGCTGTCAGACTAGCAGCACCGTGCAACATCTCCATTAGACAGTGCAGGGGGAATGGCTGAAGATGAGATGTGCAGTTTGCAGAGCATTGCCGCTGCTTGACGAACTGCTAGTCATTAAATTGATATGAATTTGGCTTTAATTCTGTTCCAAATGCTTGTCATCTGAGTGCAACAAGCCATATCCCTGCACCTAGCCTAGTAAACATTTCTGTGTAGACAGCACTGCAGCTTTAGGAGTGCTATACCTCCACATCTAAAGTAAGCTGTTGTTCCTGACTGCGGTCATTTCTACTCTGATATGCTCTTACAATGTTGACAACCTAAACCAAACTTTTTCCCCTTCTACCTCTCTTTAGCCAGTGGGACAACAAATCAATTATTCCCACAGCTCTAATTACAGTTCACAGAATGTATATTTTTCAGAAAGTGAAGTTCTTGCCTCAGCAGCCAATTCCCTTTGGGCTTAAATTTACAAAGCAAAATTTCCAGCAGTTTGTTCTCTCAAGGTTTTCAAGTTGTTCACCAAAGTATGAAATGACTGAAAAGTTACAATGAGCTTTTGTTTTGTACTGAATCTAGTAACATAAAGAAATTTTGTTTCCTGTGTAATTGCTGGACATACTTACAAAAATGAGGTTTCACAACATTGTTCAGTTTCTCTGCTTTAGTACTAGTTCCCCCAGTGCAGCTGTACTGTGGGCTTGGATACCTCGATTGATGGGGGTGGGGATGCTACTGGAATAATGTGTTTTCAGAAGAAGAGAGTAAATTTAATTTTTCTATGTTCATGTTGAGAGATGAGCCAGGATTTTATGCGAGTTGGAATAAACTTAGGGTTTTCTTTTCTAGGTTGTCTAGGTTGTCAAGCAGAGCAAAGGGATGTTCTGGAGCACTGTGCAGGGATTCTGTGATGCAATATTTCAACATGCTACAGCTGTTTCCTTTAATACTTCCATTATTCCTCTTTTAATTATGCTAGACCACTGTCAGAAATTAGTATTCAAAGGTCAAAAGTGATTTCCACTTAGTATGTTCTGTAAAGATTTTCCAGAGAGAAGTCCAAACGAATATTTTCCAAGGTGCAAGGAGGAGTAGCTCTATCATAAAGTGATGCTCCCCAGCAGACCTCACAGGAAATTTACAACAAGCCTTGGCTGGCAGCAGCCACTGCTACCATGGGACAGTGTCAGAGTTGGAGCTGAACACAAGCTTTATGACGCTCCACTGCCCTTCAGCCCCACCCTTCTCAACACAAAGCTTTCCTGGGGCTGAGCAGCAACAGCACATCTGCTGAGCGCTGTGACCAGCATAAAGTTCTGTTTTTCCTAGAGATGTTCTAGCATCAGTTAAAATACACCTGTGTGTATCAGACAGTGGACTCAAAACTCAGCTGTGTGGGGAACAGTAGGTAGAGACTTAATAACTGCTGGGACCAGTGCTATTTAACATCTTCGTAGGAGATATGGACAGTGGGATCGAGTGCACCCTCAGCAAGTTTGCAGATGACACCAAGCTGTGTGGTGCAGTTGATACACCTGAAGGTAGGGATGCCATCCAGAGGGACCTTGACAGGCTTGAGAGGTGGGCCCAAGCCAACCTCATGAAGTTCAACAAGGCCAAGTGCAAGGTCCTGCACCTGGGTCGAAGCAATCCCAAGCACAGATACAGCCTGGGTGGAGAGAGGCTTGAGTGCAGCTCCATAGAGAAAGACTTGGGTGTGTCAGTTGATGACAAACTCAACATGAGCCAGCAGTGTGCACTCGCAGCCAAGAAGGCCAACCAAATCCTGGGTTGCATCAAGAGGAGTGTGACCAGCAGGTCAAGAGAGGTGATTTTACCCCTCTACTCAGCACTGGTGAGACCCCACCTGGAGTATTGCGTCCAGTTCTGGAGCCCTCAACACAGGAAGGATATTGAGCTATTGGAGAGGGTCCAGAGAAGGGCCACGAAGATGATCAAAGGGTTGGAGCA
>VZTY01006821.1:5028-89220 GCA_013400935.1 Turnix velox | reverse complement strand
TTCTATGATTCTATGATTACTACATTTAAAACTGTGAGAAGGCTGGGAGTTAATTCTGTCTACATCACAGCTGAGTTGACAATACTAAACCATTTTTTATACAATGGTGTCTATCACATGTAACCCTCAAGACAATTATTTTTTAAGGAGCATGGGCATTTCAGGGTATTTCACTGTATCGCTTCCGTACCTGCAGCTCCATCCTATTGTTTGTGTGTGTGTGACATTTTAATGCAAAAGCATCTATTTAGAAAATGCCATCCTTATTATTTGGGAACTCTTCTTCTGTCACAAGTTAGAGGTATTTATAACATAACTAGCTGCGTAACTAGTTACATAGCATTCATTTCAAGGAGTGAGAAATCTAAATCACCTCCGAACAGATATTACTATAACCTGTATTTATTAATACCTTGCCAATACCTTCAAAATCAGATGACTCTTCTGAGTAAGCAGAAGCCCTTAATTGATTATGAAACTGCAATTAACTTCAGGCTGAACACTGAAAAGTAATGTTAGTTTTCTCAGGTATTTTAAATTGGCTTGGAATTGAATGACTTTAAATATGAACCAAGAAAATCAGTAAAATGACTGAAAATTTAAGAAAAGAACTACCCTCATAAAGGAACAGGTAAATATCTATGCATTTTTTTTTCCTTCTAGAATGACATGGAAAAATAAGACTTCTACAAGTAGTATTTGGCTATTGTGCCAGCTTCCTGCTAACCAAATTTTTTAATTTGCTTTTTTGTGTTACACATTGGGACTGTAGTTTAGTTAAAGTATTCCTGCTGATCTAATATATCTGTATGTGTCCATGCTTTCTGTTTAGCGACCTCAGAAAATCTCATGGGCATTAATAAATTAACCTACGTAACACTGAAAGTGTGAAGAAGGGATTAGTTTCCTGGCTTATTACTATAGGTTGAAATTGGAATGAGCAGTAAAATGCATGTCATCCTGGCAGACAAAGCTTAGCAACTAAGTCTTATAAATCTTCCCTTCCAATTGCATAGAAGAAAAATTGTTTTGGACAAGGCATTCCACTCCTGTGTGTGCAGTTGGCCAGCAGATTGGATGCAGAATCAACTACATTAAAAAGCAAAAAATAAAACCCCTTAAGTCTAGAACTACTGAGCATAGCCCTGCTTCTGTAATTTCAGTGGTAAAAAAGTACCTGATCTGCTTAGATGTTCTGTTAGCCCTAAGACAATTTGCAGATCGGGCCCTTAGTTACCCATTGGTACCTTAGTACCCCATTCTGCTTCTAGTTGCTAAGAAATAGATATAATCGTTCTTTCGTGCCTCATAGAGTAACTATAAGGGGAAAAAAAGATCTAAATATTGTGCTGCCATTCTTCAGTATCTTTACAAGTATTTTGACTATTGGAGTGTTTTTTGGAGCATATCAAGGAGTTGCACTGCAGAGTTCTTTGTTGGCCTTATTGAGAGCTAAGTGCTCCTAATAATACGCCTTGGGCACAAACTGCTACAACATTTACAATGTAAACAGCATAAGGTTCCACCCCGTTGGGAGATCTAGCAAGTTGTTTCTATTCATGTTTATCAATGTGCTGAGAATGGACGTACTGTACTTACAAGGCATTCTGGGTTTTGTTTTTTCATGGTAAGGTTTTTTCTTCTGTATAAAAAGTGTGGCATACATACTGCTTTGAATACATGTGACTGATGATATAGCTTTGAAAACAGCGTTGTTTTTCTGGAGTTTGAAATAAAACTGGAATTTGCCTGCAAAAAATTGCAGCTATTTTTGTATTTTAAAGTATCCCTGCGATGGCAAAAGACAATCTTGTCAAATGTCTCACAATGTGCTTTCTAGAACAAAAGGCCATAGTAAACTGTTAATGTAAAAAGAAAATGAAAGATACTTGTCTAAACAGGAATTCCCAAGATTTTGCCATTTAACTTTTCCAAATGAGAGACAGTTGTAATTCCTTATTTTCTAAAAATATTTAAAAATATTTCAGAAAGTGCAACTGTTGAAAGAAATAGTATGTAAACTACACTTACGGTCTTTGGTATTAAAAAACCAAAACAGACCACCACACAGTTAAACAATAGCCCTGCTACCCCTAAGCTCCCAAATTTAGGTTTGTTTTTTCCTCAGTACGTGAACAAGACGGGTGCCTGGTAGTTGCTTATTTGACCTGTTCAACCAGTTGACCTGGCAGGCACTGATAGCAATGAAAGGAAAGAAATTTTTCTGTATCAATCTTCCAGAAGACATCATCAATTGAATTGGAAGCTATTAGCTACAAAGTTCATGATGTTCCAAATTATGCAATAATACTGCAAGTCAGAGTGACATGCAAACATTGCTCAACAAATCAAATAATTACTTAAGAATGCAAAAGCCTGATTATTTTCTGAAACAGCATGCCAGATCTCACGTCAAATTCTAATAATTACAATGTATTTCATATAGGGTTGCTCTGGAATGTACTGTCTGAGACTATGATGATTTTTCTTCTTGAATAAAATGGAATTACGTATAGTCTGTGCAAAGTACTAAATTAATGTAAAATTCTGGGGAGATAGAACAATTTAAGACAAGGTTGTTCTGAAAAAATAATTTCAATTAGTCTATACTTCAGACTTTTTATTTGTCTGGATTTCTTGACTTAGATTAAATGTGGACCTGAACTGCTGAAAAATGAAGTATATTTGTCCAAAGGTTTACAGAAACTGCATTTGTTTAACTATTACTGCTATCAGGACTTTGAGTTATAGTCTGGTTGCTTCTTTTGGTAGTTATCTTCTGCAGACCTGCTCATTTTGATATTTTAAATCTTCTAATAATTAATGTGTAATATCACATGAGTCAGGTAGAACGGCTTCTGAAAAAGCTCTGTTTATGAAAAGCAATGGGTTTTTTTTCTTCTGTTTCTTACATACTTTTTGAGTTTAGAAGTAGTTTTAGGTCCTCTAGCCTTGAAAAACAAAGTGTCATGGACTTGTCTACCAAAAAGCTAGATCTTGTCAGGCTAAGTGAGCAGTCTCAAGTCGTGCTCTAAATTAACTGAAGAGCTACAATGGTCTTGCCTACACACTTGAAAATTATCTGTAATCTCTCTGCCTAGACTGGTCAAAGAAATCATGGTGCTCAGTAGCTTCCCTATTGAAGAAAGCTTTAGGAAAGCACTTGCAATTTTTAGTTTCCAATGGTGAAGATATAGCCAGCTGTTTTTAGTAATAAACATATTACAAATGTCATCAGTTTCAGTGCAAATAATTGTGCTTTTAAGTGTAATTGTAAGATAAAGGAAATGTTATAGAAGTATATATATAGATAAACACTTTACAAACATTTCATTAGTACTAACAGCTGCTTCAAAGCTGATCAAATACTATGGAGACAATCTTGCAGACAGCCAAGGGTGCTGTTTGCTGCTTATATAAATTATGTGGCATACCTAGGAACATGCCTCTTAAAATTTCATTTTATCGATTAAATTTTCCTGAATGTGATTATGACAAATACAAATTGCTCTGCAGAAAGGACTCCATAGACTTCAGAGTTAGCCTATTGACGAAACTTTTGAGTGCTACACATTCTAACATAATATTGTTTTGCATCTTTCTTGAAACTTCTAGGAGCTACTATTAAAATTTTATTTTGTACAAGATGCAAGTCCATGACCTTAGCCAGTATGGTTGTTAGCAAAGTAATCCTGAGCATGAGCTACTTCATTGGAGAAGCGTGTGTGCTGCTACATCATGTAACCAACGAAATCAATGTAACAAAGCTTCAGAAGCAGGGTCATTGTGTAATGCTTGCTTCTCCCTCCTAGGCAAAATGAAGTAAAACAAATACACCCGTAGTCTGAAGTTCTCAGGGCATAAAACCAGAATCTGCTGAATTGTGTGAACAGGGACAGGAGAGGAAAAAACAGATTCAAATTTACACTTAGTTACCTGGAAAGCTTAAAAAAAAAAAAACAAACTCGTGTTTAGAATGGCAGGTTTTATGTCACTTTTTTCTACTGGATAGTGTTCATTCACAGCCAGTGGTAGCAGGTCAGTGTTGTATGCACACACCAGTGCAGCCAGTGTCTTTCATGTCTCTCCACTGACCTCTACTCGTCTACTAGTTGTGGAAGATCAGTGTTGCAAAAGAAGCTATACTTAATATCTGTTTAGGTTTTGCTGCCTGCTTTGATCCTGGGAATATTTAATTGCACTTCTTCAAGATACTTCTGATAGTAGAATATAAATCTTATTTATATTTTTTTATAATTTAATTTTGCAAGGGTAAATAGTGAACTTAATTAAATTTTTTTTTTTTTTAAATTCTCTGTGATGGTGAGGATCATATAAACCTCCCTTACTGAACTCCTGACAGTCAGAATGAGTACAGAAAGCTTTCTTTTCTGATAGGCCTGTAAACCTTGATAAGCTATTCTCTTTGTGTGAAGCTGAAATGGAACTGCAAGGAAGTAGATATAAACAAGGCAGTTAAGGGTTTGCAGATTGAACCGAAATTCATCTGAGGGAGAAGTTTGTTGGTTTTGGTCTTGATGTCTTTTCAATTCTGTTTTCACTCTGAAAAAATAGATGTCCTCATTGTAAGTACATTATGTTTATTGTTTAAATATGATGATTAGATGTCAGAATCACTGACATCTGCAGAATTAGTGAATTAAAACAATCTAAGCCAATATATAAAAGAAAATGGTAAAATATTTTCTTTCAGTTGGCTACTCATTCTGATGTCAAGGTGAGAAAATTCTTACAGATTTTTGTCCACCAGATATATTTTGAATTACAGTTTTCCTTGTTTGTGTATATAACATGTTCTCTACTTGCAATAAAATTAAATTTTAAATGTGTGATACAAAAATATGTATATATGGATCTCTACAAAGAAATTGTGCATATAGTCTCCAGAATGGTTGCCCTCCCACCAGCACTCCATTGGACACTGAGCTTTATTAAAAAAAAGTGTTGGTTGTACTGAGAGTTGTTAAATCAGACTGATCCTCAAATTGATCTTTTTAACTGTTGTAAGGAATGCAGTGCTTGGATACAATCTCTTTAACAAACCTGAAGGATTTAATTACATTTATTCTGAAACTGTGATGGTGGGACTGTATTTATCACAAAATGGGATGTGTTGCAATGAGTTTCAGGAGAGATGGAACACAGAAAGCATGCAGAGATGCCACTTGTTTCAAAGTGAAAATCCCAGAAGTGAAGTATATTAACTTCCACGAAAAAATTTAGTGTTTGATCATGTTTCATGGGAACCACTTTTTTGGCAGGAGCGTGCTCTTGTGGCATCTCAGAATGAGTCTGTCCTGTAGAGATATCTTGAATCATAATCCACTGATTTACTACAATTCCCACTTATTCATAAGTGTTGGGGTTACAATCTGTTGCATATTCATTAGTTTTTTGCTTAGATTACACTTAATGATGATGTCCTTCATTTTGAGGTGATTTTAGCGATTGGATTTTGGAGTAGCTAGAGCAATTCCACATGGTGTGGGAGAATAAATTCTTTGACCTTGATAGAAGATTACAGTTGTGTGGCAGCTTTCTGCTTCCTTCAGCCCTAACTCAATGTGAAAAAAATGACTTGAGCATGAACTTCAGGATATGGCTTGATGTCAGTTACTTGAAAGTAGGTTTATTTGGGTTCTTCTGTTTTATTTTATTTTAGGATTATTTTCTTGTTTTAACTGAAGGGGATAAATGAGACTGTCAGCTATTGTCACTAACAGGTTTTTGGTTACTTCTAATACCAGGATAAGCAGCTTTGCTCATTTTAGGTAAAGCAGCTAATTTCATAAGAGGCAAGAAGTAGGTAAGGAATTGGCAAGTGACTACATGTTGATTTGTGTAATGCCAGAATAATTTCTGTTTGAAAAATTTGCATGTGACTGTAAAGCATCCTGCATATTGATGCTCCTTAGAGAATTTTCCCTATAGAAACTAAGTGAGCACTGCAGCTGGTATATCACTCTGTAAATTAATTATGTTATAATTTGTGAAAGACATTCCAACAAATGGCGGTACCAAATTAACATGTCTACAAAACATTAATTTTAATATTCATGAGGGAAAAGTATGTAGAATATGTTATGTTTGAAAAATACAGCACATATTGAATCTTGCTTTTTTCTGTCTTTCAGAATTTTATAATACCAGATGAGAAAATTATAGGATGTGAATCGAACTAAAAGAAAATAGAATCTTTAGAATAAATAACATTGACTCTAAAAATGTTTATAATAATGTTTTTAATAATGTTTATAAATGTTTATAATAATGCTGCTTCATGTTTTGCTGGTTCTGGTGATTGGAGTCAACTTGCTTAGGTAGATTTAAGGGGTATTTTTAGATGGTTCTGTTAATTGCCCAGTAACAAGACGTAAAAGGTAATATTTGATTTTAAAATTCATGTTATTTTCTTTATAATGTGCTGAAAAGAGGATGCATATTTTTTAATAAGCCTATTAATGCACTGAGTCTATGAAGTGTTTGTGTGTCACTTCTGCAGACTGTCCCCTCTGGACACATTTTATTAAATTATACTAACTTGACCTTTTGGCAGACACCATGATTCACATGACCTAGTTAGAACGTGATTTGAAACTAAACATAGAAAATGCTCAATCTTCTCTCACTCTAATTGCATTCATTAAAATGAGAAATTGTCAAGAAAGACACTTGCAAAACCATAAGGAAATGCTTTCTGAAACTGTGTCAGCTGAAGCAATTACATCCCTAAACAGAATGTGGAATTGTTGCCTCTAAGGGAACTCATAATTTAAAAACTATGTTTAACACCAATGCAATCTTTATTTCTACCTGCTGTTAACATCCAATATGATGCTCTTTGAAACAATTCTACTGACTGAATAGACTCAAACCCCCATTCTCCTGGTAAATGTCATTCATTGTATGATGTGGGACACAAACTGTAGCCAAAAGGCCCATCTCCTCTGCAAGTGAAAATCACTGCTCCTATTTTTGCCTTTGTTCCATAGTCTTGATAGAATTTTGGTTGACTTCTGAATCTGCTTTTCCTCTCATGACAACATTGCCCTTCCTTCCCTTCCTTTTCCTAACCTTCTGGGCCTTATGCATTTCCTGGTTTGTCGTCAGCAATTTGTTATCTCTAGCTACCATCTACTGGTCTGTTCATAGTAGGTCTTGTCAAGACTGAACAACTATGTGGAGAATTTCAAAAATCTCAAAAAAAGACTGACTAGTGCCCAGGATCAACAGTCAAGAAACGCTTGCCCCCAGAACAGTATAGGATCTCAGCATTCAGAAGTCTGAGCTGAGCCTTTATCTCTCTGACAAATGAGAAAGCTGTGATGAGGAAAAGATACCACCACACTTTTTCAGGTGCAGTTTACTGGATCATCATTACTTTTGAAAGGTGCTAGGCCCTCGAATCATTCTCTCTGCTGTGTTTACAATGTTCCCAGGCAGCTGGGTTGATGATGACAAGGTTCTTGTCAGCACAATCTGTAATTCCACCTGGGAGAATCAGGAAGAGTAGCAAAGAAGTGTATGTCTGGGCTCTTGGGGAGCTAGGGCTGTACATTCACATTAGAGAGACTGACTGTGAAATAAAAACTAATTCTCTTTGGGTTTATTTGTTTAGTTTTGCTGTGTTTTTTTTTTTTTTATCTGTTGTGGCAGTGCTTATTTTAATATTTTTTCTTTCTGTGCTGGTGAAGAGACCTTCCTACAATCTACAGGCAAGTGTGTGAGGTTTTTTTGGGCACCATCTGAATTCTTCATTACTTGCTCACATTCAGGGCTTTCAGTGGCATGTCACTTCATTTGCAGGCCTCTGTCTGTGATTTGAGTGTCTGTTGGTATGCATGAACATGAATGGAGTAATGCATGCATGTTTTTCATCACACCCTTTGGATGCTGTGTGACATTTCATTTGACATTTTAATCTGAATTTTCTGGGAATGCAATTTAGTTCTTGTGTCAGACCTCCAGTGAGTATGAAATAATTTGGATTTGGCATTTATCCAGGCTACAGATCAGGGCTATTCCTTTTTTCCACCAAACAGTGGTATGAATTGGTAGAAAGCAGTTGCTTTTCAAATTGCTCCTACATTGATATGACATCATTCAGCTATTAGACATTACAGTGAAATCGTGAGGGTGATTAAAGAGCTGCCAGAGGTTTAATTGCTTGCATGCTTTAGCTTAGCTTGCTGCAATTGCTGTCCTGTGTACCTGTTAAAAACAACCATCAGGCTGCTCCTGTCCCTTGATATTACTGTCGATGCAGCCAGTTTGGCTGAATTCCCTAGGGAAAAACCTTATCTTAATGTGGGAGAAAAAATTAAAATCTTATGCAGCAGACATAAGTTGTGCACGTTGTCACTATGCCATGGTATTTGTTTTGTCATTCAAAATGTAGGAGACACCGTTGTTTAAGACAATGAAAGGAAAGGCAAATTTGGCAGCAGGTCTCAGATGTGCTCTAGTTACTTCAGAAGAGCCTCCGTGATGTTGGCTGTAGGATTTGCTCTAGAGAGCAGACTGCCATGTGCTGCAGCTTAGTTGGTAACTGGAAATGTAACAGAGTGCTTAAAGGCAAAACCAACTGCAGGATGAAAAATGTCTGGGCTTCTGCCTGTAAGCATTAACACTTGTTTACTAAGGCTAAGAAGATGATGTGATTGCTGGAGGAGTTTTGCTATTGTTGGCCAGTTACCCGATTCAGGGGTGTCAGTTTGAATGTCTGCTTCTGCGTGTGGCTGATTGGCTGTGTGGTGTGGTCTAAACAAGGTGTGTAGCCAATAGGTTTGTCACGCGCGGGAAGCAGAGAGTATATAAGCTAACAAGGCACACAATAAATCCAACATTTTGCTTGCATCAACTCAGCATCCCATCTCTACTTGCTATAAATTAACAGGGATATGATTGGGTGTTTGATGTTGTTAATGGGTGCTAGTAATGTCCCCTTTCAACTACCCTCAGAATGGAGCATGGCCTGTCATCGCCTCACATATCAGAGGAGGCCCATGTGGTTTGGGGCACCTCTTTGTTTTAACCTCTAATAGGCCCCTGATTTTACAGTATTGACCACCTTCATAGAGCAAAAGACGGAATTTGTGCCTATACTTCTGATTGTAATGATAAGGTGGATTTTTGGTCCTTTGGTAAATGTTTTACTGCCTTCTTTTTTGCTGCTGGGGACTGCTGCTGCGAAAGCATTAGCATCCCTGGACAAGCATGGCTGTTGGTTTGCTAAACAAATTAATGTTACTTCTGTTGTGCTGTGAAACTTACTATTAGATGTTGATAGTAATGGCAATGCTACATTGCAGTTTAGAGCTGTTGTAGATTCTTATAGTGCTGGGCCATGGGTGCGAAGAGTTTGATAGTATGTATTGTGTATGTTTTTGTAGTTTATTCTTTTATTGCCTCTTTTTGCCTTGTTTATTACAGTGCCTACAGAAGCTCATAGCACATTCGATAGAGAAGTTTTTATGTGCAGCAAGAAGGGGGATGTGTGGCATTTGCTCTAGAGAGCAGACCCCCATGTACCGCAGCTTAGTTTATAAGTGGAGATGTAATGGAGTGCTTAAAGGCAAAACTGAGTGCTTCAAGGCAAAACTAACTGCAGGGTGGAGGATGTCTGGGCTTCTGCCTGTAAGCTTAACACTTGTTTACTAAGGCTAAGAAGATCACGTGGTTGCTGGAGGGGTTTTGCTATTGTTGGCCAGTTAACCGATTCGGATTTGTGGGGTGTCAGTTTGAATGGCTACTGATGCATGTGGCTGATTGGCTGTGTGGTGTGGTCTAAACAAGGTGTGTAGCCAATAGGTTTGTAACGCGTGGGAAGCAGAGGGTATATAAGCTAACAAGGCACACAACAAGCAGACATTTTGCTTGCATCAAGCAGCGTCCCATCTCTTAATTGCTATAGTTGGCCTTATGATACCTGTAGTTATAGTGGATGCTTTCATTTAAGACCACAAGCATGCATCAAATATTTCTCACAGCAAGAAACTGAGGCAGCAAGAACAAATATCAGCTGTAATCACACCAGTGGTCAGTTAAAGCAACTGAATAAAAAACATCTGAAGGAGCCAGGTCAAATTTTCTGAGTGGTGTTGGTGATTCTCCAATAAATTCAGTGGAGCCACATTAATATGTGCATACTAAAGTTTTTGTGAAGTTAGCATTATTTTTCTAGATAAGCTTCCAAGCCACTGGAGAAAAGAGTTTGGAGGCCATGGAATGAGAAATTAAAAAAATAAACTGCATAATATCACCAAAGGAATCCATTGCCTTAGCCTGAAAAAGAAACAGACCTAACATTGTTTTGTATTCAGGTTTGGACTACAACTGAATGTTGTTTCAACAAGTAATATGGGATATGAACTTTTAAATATTTGCTATTGTAAAGCCCTGCTGTCAGTAAGGCTGTTTCACCTAAGAAATAGAATGGTTTGCAAATGTGAGTCTTTTGAGAAGAGTAGAAGAATCAGCTGTCCTATGAGTTTCTTTAAGATACTGATTTCTTGATGGATGGCAGTTGTGCAGACCATGGCTCTGTAAAGACATTACCTCTGATTAGAGGCAAGATTATACCATCACACAGGATCCACTGCCAAAGTTTTTGTTGACTTCGGTGATGAGCATTGTGGTGTAAGTCCCAGCTTCTACTGTGACAGAAATGACCAAGGGCCAAACCTGAAGGCCAAGCAAAGTGAAATGAACTAACGAGATTCAGAAGTTTTCAATGTGGAGATCAGGAAAAGAAGGAACTGAAGAAATTTGAGCCCACTTTTATAAAGATAGGACCCAGAGGGTGGTTCTGGATTTTAGGGTCAGGTTCCAAAATCTGCCTGTTGCAATTCTTTGTTTGAAAGCTTTGCTCTTTTGATGCCAATGGCAACATATTTATGCAAAGTTCTGTGGAGCCAAGTTTTCACTCCACATATTCTGGAAATTTCTTAGTATAAATGTTACTATGTTATTTTTGCATTTTGGGACTTAATCACTTTCCCTTGTGAAAATAAAGAGGATATTTGTTCTTAGATTAAATGCATTGGGCTGAAATTTGGCACATAACAGAAAAAACATGTTTTTACAGCAGAACGTACTACTTGTCAGATTTATTGTCTTGCTGACTGCAGAGGTCTCTGTGCAACACTTATTATAGTAAATATTCTAGTTTTAGATCCTGCTTGTTTCAAAATCTAGGTCAGCTTGCTTAGCAAACTGGTAAGAATGATGGGCTGTAAGACTAGAAGACATAGTTCTTGCGGGCAGTAAATGCACTGTCTTGTGATACTGATTTTATTTCTGAATTAGAAACTTTTGAAAGCTTTTAGGATTTAAACGTTGTACTACTAGAAAGACAATAATTTGGTGGTGATGTGTCTATTGAAAGAGTGGAGTAGAGAGGAAGTATCATCTCCCTGAAACTGCTGACCATGCTTCTCTTCATGCAACCCAAGTTACAACTGGGCACTCTGCCAGCTCATATGCTATTTTTATACCACAGGTATCCCTAGGTCCTTATCTATAGGGCTGCTCCAAATCAATATGTCATCTAGTCTGCACTGATACTGGGAGTAACCCTAACCCAGATGCAGGACCTTATACTTGTCTTTGTCCAGCTGTTTGTATGGGCCCAGTCAGAGTATTCCTTCCTTGAAGGCACTGAGCAGCCTGATCTAGTGGGAGTTGTCCCTGCCTATGGCAGGGGGGTTGGAACTCGATGATCTTTAAGGTCCCTTCCAACCCAAACTATTCTATGATTCTATGATTCTATGAAGCTAATCAACTGCACTACTCAGCCTGATGTTGCTCAGGATGCACTCAACTTGACTACCTGTTAGTAATGAAGATACTAAGTAGTATCAATCTTAGTAACACTCATCATTGGTTTCAGTTTGGGTGTTGAGCCTATTGATTCCTTTGTATATGGCCATACAATCAACTCCTTGTCCATCTAATCATCCATCTATCAAATCTGTATCTCTCCAATGTTTGATTTGTGCCTGCATTTTTGAACAAAATACTTTTTTTTCATGCAAGTGTATTCTTTGTTCCTCTTTGGAAGAGATCTTTCCCTTGCAGCTTCTTGGTTGGAAGTTGGTTGGCCTAGCTGCTTTTGCCTGACAAAGTTTCCTACTGGTATGGCATGTTTTTTTGCTCTGTTGTATTTTTCTGTACTCTTTAAAGTTTTTATGGATCAGCAGATGTTCATGGAAACAAGATGCTACTTTCTAAATATTCTCTTCTCCTGCAGCTCTTCCCCACTTGAACTCAACAACCTCTCTGTAGCATACTAGTAGTTTGCAGAAAACAACTGTGGCTTCAAATGAGGCATAAACAGGAAGGGCAGATGAGCAGTAAAGAAGCATAGATCACATTTCAATGCAAATATGCTACTATTAAGTTGAGAGAACAGCTCTACTCTAGAAAATAAACATGCTAGTTGATGGAATTATCATCTAAATTAAACCTTTTTCTGAGTTTTCTGGAAAGGTGTAATTTATTTTTCAGTTCCTCCCCTGTTATGTACAATTTCATTTGTTATAGGTATTGCAGCCTTATGTGACTTATGATAGAGTCTCCTTTCTTTTTTTGAAAATACCATTGCATTTGACATATGAACCTGCTGTCATAGGGTCACAGGCTAATTCAGCTTGAAAGGAACCTCAGGAGGTCTCTTGTCTAAGCTCCTACTTAGCTGTGAGATCAGACTATATTTCTCAGAGATTTATTCTGTTTGGTCATGAAAATTAAAAAGTATGGAGACTGCCAAGCCTCTCTGGGCAACGTGTTCTGCTGTTTAACTGCCTTTGAGGTGGAAAAATTTGCATTGCCTCTTTTAGCAACTTTGAGGTTGCCCATCTGGATGCATTCCTGTGTTCCTGCTCCAGCAAGGGTATTGGACTAGATGATCTTTTGAGGTCATTTCCAACCTGACATGCTGTGATTTTTGAGTTATGTAAACCATATAACTCGGAATTCAACTACTCTAAGAACTAATTCTGTTACTACTGTATAGACATGGGTTTTTTTCACATTGTATTGTCATCTAAGTAATGAGAAAATAATAATCTTGCTGAGTGATATTCCAAACAAGTCTGATTCTGACAGATAAACCTATATCTGTTTATAGTTTTATAGCCAAAAAGAGAACACATGTGGTGTATGACAACTGATGTGTTCAGATATGTCCTAAGACTCATCTGTTCCCGTGAGTTCATCAAGAAATCTGTCTGTATTCTGCTCAGTAATTTCTTTTTTTTTTCTTGGTACTACCTAAACTACCATCATAGTGGTCCTTTCCTTGACTCAGATTTGAAATCTGCTCTCCAGAAGTGTCTGCTGGGCTGCCTGTGAAAAAAGAATTAAAAAAAAACAAACCCAAAACAGTTGAGCAGGGAGGTAGGAATGCTCTCTGATACGTTTTTTTTCTCCTCTTCCTGGTTCTTATTCCTTCCACTTATGCCTAGTGGTTCTGAGAGCTGCTGGAGCCACAGAAGTGTTCAGCAGAGTGCTGTGGGCAGTTTAAAGAATCTCAGCCTTGGGTTTTTCTTGCACTGTGCTTTATTTTTTTCCAGCTTCGTCTCTCTGCGGTTTGTAAAGTTCTTTATGTACAAGGAACTTAAGTTTCCCCATTTGTGCATAGGGCATCTTTGGAAAGCAAATATCACAAACTGGGAAGAGTATATTTTAAAAATGCTCGATTTCTTCTTGGTTTTAATTGGAACAGTCTCAGTTCTATGTCCAAAATATTAGAAGTGAAACAGTAACTTGAATTTCTGCTTTGATTTTGAAGAAGTAACAAGCTAGAAATTCCTATCAGTGCCTCAGGTGTTTGATTCCACCGTTACTTATCAGCCATACATGAAAGTCTTTCCAAAGTCTTTGAAGACAGACTGAAGCAACTTTCTTCCCCATGAAAATGACCTTTTGCGGGTTCTGAGGTATTTCTATTAATAGGTAGTTTTCCAGTAAGTTTTTTGGTTTTTTGTAGGCTAACTTGTCATGTGAAAATAACAAGTTTTCAGTATCTCCCTAAAATCATTCTGCTTCTTGGAGGTAAATAGTATTTAATGATCCTCCCTACCTTAAACTCTCCAGGCTCTTTTGCAAGTGATTTTGATATTTCCTTATACTCAGGAAGTTAGTTCCTTTTCCCTCCTCTCACCTAGTAAAGCCAGAATAGAATCTTACTATAGGAAGACTTCATTTGCTCATTAAAATCTGTATAATGAACATGTATAATTCCTTTAATTTGAAAGCTGTTTGCAGAGTAGCCATGACTGAGAGATACATTGTCACCCAGTAACTTTAACTTGTATGGTTTGGAACACATGTTCTGCTTGCAGACTGTGGCAGTTACCAAGAAAAGGTTTACTAAATATTAATAAGAATTACATTATCCTATCCTGAGAGATGCTTTAGGCCAGTCTGGTATCTTTGAGTACATCTATGTAACTGAGTCATTTATCTCAATAAGTATGTCATTGTGGAAAATCAGCTTGACAGTGAGTTTAAGTATGCGTGCTTTGTTCAAGGTCATAAGTAGTCTATAGAAGTACTATTCAAAATGTTAATACAAGTAGCTAATAAAAAACACTCACTATCTTATAGAATAAAAGATAAACTCATTTCTTCATCTGACAGGAGGGGAAAAACAGGTGTGAAAGAGTCAGAAGAAGATTTTCCAATAGGGAAGAGAGACTCCTTAAAAGTTGATTGGACTTTTTTCCTGAAAAAATAGGCATTTTAGAAAACTGCTTCTTTATTAGCATCTTCTGTGTAGTATTGACCACTAGAAATGAACTGTAAGGTATCACGTGTTTACTTTTTCACTCATGCATACTTGTTGCTCAGCCATTAACTGTCTGAATGCCAAAGAACTGATGCTAACTCTCATCAGCCTGAGCTGTCACCAATCTCTGCTTTAACAATACAAAATACACATGGGAATGCAGTATTCAGTATTGTAGAAATACCCTCCTATCACTGACATTCTCGTTTCAGTAACACTACACCAGGATTAATGCTGTTCATCTACCATGGGTTACTCATACTTTTCCACAGTTCACAGACAGGCTGTGATGTTGGAGGATGTGCCCTTGGGATGTAGTGCTAGAAGAATATTGCCTTTTAGATATTTTTTCCTTGCTGTGTTAAGGGGGCAAGTATGATCAGTGTAGGAAAGAGAGCTTAAACTATTAATTTGGTTCTAGTCAAGAAGACTGTTTAAAAAATTATGCCGCCTCAAAAAATTTTCTGAACATTATTTCCTAACCATAAACTTGTCATTCCTTTTAAGTGATCATGCTTATTTCTCAATTCAAGAGCCAAGACAATAATTTGGTTAGGAAGTTATATTTGGGTGTTTTGTTTTTGCTAAAGAAAGTTAATGAGATTTATGCAAATAATCCTTGATTGCTTGAATAAGTGTTCTCCTAGGGAGAGCTTTGTTCTTAATCTTCACATTTAGATATGTAATACCCTTGGCAATATACATTTACATGCATTTTTTCATTCATTGCTTTATGATTGGAAGTTTGATTGAGAATTCAGTGAGTCTGCAATGCATTCCTCTCAGGTGCCCATTGCAAAGCTTGTTTTCTCTGTTTCATAACTGCTCAAAGGTCAGAAAATCCTAAGGAGCAGTCCTGCCATTAAGTAAAAAATGGAGTTAGGAACATAAACCATGTTTTATTTAGTACTGATATATCAGCTATAGGAACAACTTACATTGAGGCATGCCCTTAGTGTGCTACTGGGTCAGGTGCATGGCTTCCAGGACTTCACTGGTGGCAGAGGTAGCTGAATGGTAATTAAGTATGAAAATCCTAGAGTATAATGAAGGAAAAAAGTAGCTTAAGAGAAATACAGTATTGCTGCCAGTGTTAAAATTCTTTCCCACACGTTAGCCTGTGTTTTTATACCACAGCTGTCAATGTATAAATTAGAAATTATATTATGCACAAATACATTCATGTACAGAAACGAGTCTTTAGTTATGAATTTCCTATGTCATTAGTTGGTAAAGTTTATTCCTTGTTTTATGAGGTTATATGAGGAATAAGCCAGGATTGGAGAATTATCTCCTTACTTTAAAAAGCGTTTTAAAAGAATTGAAGAAATTTTCTGCATTTCACACTGTGTGTGAAGAGCAGGTTCGTGAACACCTGAGAAACTTGGAGGTGCACAAGTCCATGGGACCCGATGAGATCCACCCACGGATCCTTAGAGAACTGGCAGATGAAGTTGCCAAACCACTGTCCATCATATTTGAAAGGTCATGGCAGACTGGTGAAGTTCCCACTGACTGGAGAAAGGGGAAGATAATCCCCATATTTAAAAAGGGAAAGAAGGAGGACCCAGGAAACTACAGGCCAGTCAGTCTCACCTCTGTGCCTGGCAAAGTCATGGAGCAGATCCTCCTAAAAGGGTTGCAAAAACACATGGAGGGTGACACAGAGGTGACTGGAGGCAACCAACATGGCTTCACCAGGGGCAAATCATGCCTGACCAATTTGGTGGCCTTCTATGATGGAGTAACATCATCGGTGGACAAAGGAAGGGCAACTGACATCATCTACCTGGACTTGTGCAAGGCATTTGACACTGTCCCGCATGACATCCTGGTCTCCAAACTGGAAAAGAATGGGTTTGATGGATGGACCACTCGCTGGATAAGGAGCTGGTTGAATGGTCGAACTCAAAGAGTTGCAGTCAATGGCTCATTGTCCAAGTGGAAACCAGTGACGAGTGGTGTTCCCCAAGGATCAGTACTGGGACCAGTGCTATTTAACATCTTCGTAGGAGATATGGACAGTGGGATCGAGTGCACCCTCAGCAAATTTGCAGATGACACCAAGCTGTGTGGTGCAGTTGATACACCTGAAGGAAGGGATGCCATCCAGAGGGACCTTGACAGGCTTGAGAGGTGGGCCCAAGCCAACCTCATGAAGTTCAACAAGGCCAAGTGCAAGGTCCTGCACCTGGGTCGAAGCAATCCCAAGCACAGATACAGGCTGGGTGGAGAGTGGCTTGAGTGCAGCTCTGTAGAGAAAGACTTGGGTGTGTCAGTTGATGACAAACTCAACATGAGCCAGCAGTGTGCACTCGCAGCCAAGAAGGCCAACCAAATCCTGGGTTGCATCAAGAGGAGTGTGACCAGCAGGTCAAGAGAGGTGATTTTACCCCTCTACTCGGCACTGGTGAGACCCCACCTGGAGTATTGCGTCCAGTTCTGGAGCCCTCAACACAGGAAGGACATTGAGCTGTTGGAGAGGGTCCAGAGAAGGGCCACGAAGATGATCAAAGGGTTGGAGCAACTGCCCTATGAGGACAGGCTGAAGGAGTTGGGGTTGTTCAGCCTGGAGAAGAGAAGGCTCAGAGGGGTCCTCATAGTAACTTATCAGTACCTGAGGGGGTCCTACAGAAAGGCAGGGGAAGGAATTTTTAACATAATATTGGATGGGAGGACTAGAAAGAATGGATATAAATTAGAGGGGGATAGATTTAGACTAGACATAAGAAAGAAATTCTTTACAGTGAGGGTGGTGAAATACTGGAACAGGTTGCCCAGAGAGGCTGTGGATGCCCCCTCTCTGGAGGTGTTCAAGACTAGGCTGGACAAGGCACTGGGCAGCCTGGTCTAGTGGGTGGTGTCCCTGCCTATGGCAGGGGGTTTGGAACTCGATTATCTTGAAGGTCCCTTCCAACCCAAACTATTCTATGATTCTATGATTTTGGGGTTTTTATTTAGCAAAATATCTGTTTTCTGCAAAACATTTTGAAATTTAACTTCTGAAATAATTATGTAATGCATGTTAAACTAATGTAATGTTTACATTACATTTAATTACATTAAACATTAGGATGTAGGTTTTTGCTTCACCTCTCACACAAGGAGAGGCTAAGAGACTGGTGTTGTTTGGCCTGGAGAAAAGCTTTGTCAGAGGTGTCCTTTCAACAAGTAACAATGTCTGATGGGAAGGGTGGAGCCAAACTCAGTAGCTCAGAACAGAACTTTCTGCTCAGTCCCCTCTCTAAGGAGAGGGATTTGTGCCTGCTTTCTCATGGGAATATCTGGAGTAGAAAATATTTGCATTCTCCAATTAAGCCTGCATCTAATTGTGTCTGATAAAATAGTTCAGCAAGAAAATGGGACCAGCTTTATTTTGCTTACGTAGATTTGCCCAGCCGTTGGAAACTGAGAGAGCTTTAATCCTGTCACTAAACCAGAAAGGTAAGCAGTGACTTCTTACTGAATAATGCAGTCCCTCTTTATGCATGGTCCACTCTGCTAATTGTAACTTTGGAATCTTTAAGCATAGGGACTGCATGTGTATTCAAAATGTCCCTAGTAATATTGAACACTCCATACCAGCTCCCAGCTGGACATTTTCTCATATCAGAGATATCTTTTCAAGATTTTTCTAGTACACGCTTGCCTGAAAACTGTTTCAGTAGATCTAACTTTTGCCTAAATTTCTGTAAGAGTTGCAGATTAAATAAAAGTTCTGCCTAATTGCTTGTTTTCCTCCATCCCACCCCTAATGAACAGAATTGAAGTAATGAGGATCTTGCAACAGGTTATGTCAATGGTGAGCTGTTTTTCACAACTACAAAGAAAGGTGAGATAGGCAGAGAGCTGGAACTGTTCAGTGGGATAAACATGCACTAGAGCAATGTAAATGACAGTGTGAGCAGGTTAAGTTTTCTAAGCACTCCTGAAGATTAATTTGCCAGACACCTGCTGTTTGTCTTCTGTTTTATGGAAGCAGTCAGGAAGCAACTAATGGTCATCTCACATGGTTGACATTTATTATTTTTAGTTACTTTTTGTTCCCTTTATTGATGGCTTTTACACACTGATCCATCTTGAAAGCTGCCCTGAAGAAATTTGCATTTGAATCATCCTTGCTCAGGGAGAAAGCCAGGTCAGATAAAAGTCAAGATGTCCTTCCACACTAAGACAGTTCCCTCTCTGAAATAAGCCAATAACCCATTCACTTGATGGATTAAAATGACAGATAAAATGCCTGAGGCATAGTCTTATAATGTAAGTTCAGCAGGCTGCAGACATGAATTACTTCCCTTTATACCTACATTTGCCCTCAGGATGCTTTGATTTTCTTGAACTATGAAGGCTGAAGTGATGATATTTATGTATCTTTAGTCATCAAACAGAGATGAGAACTTGAGGAAGGGTTTGCAGTCATGTGATGTTGGAATGACACTGCAAGTCAGTGATACTGGCTAATTAGTGCTTTTAAGAACCTACAGATCTGTTGAACAAATGAGCAAACACAGTGGGGGAAAAAAAATGCCTGCAAAGTGTATCTATGTGACTACAACACGGCATCTGTCATGTAAGACCAAATGGAATTGATGTGAAACTGGAAAATTAACTATTTATTGGGAATCACGCAACCTCCATGTTCATGCCAGGGATGTATGTTGTAGCACTTCTCTGAGACAGATGTGAGGTAGGTAGAAAAACTGGAGGTGCTGTGTCAGTGACTTTATCAAATTTCTTTCTTGATGAAAATTCACAAATTCCTTTCATACCATTGGCAAAATCTGAACTTTTTTTAACTTTCATAAGTAGACAATTAGACCTTTTGTATCTAGCTCACTTTCAAAGATTACCTCTGGGATATAGCAATGTCATTTCCTATCTGCATCAGCCTGTGATAACAACCTCATTTGGTATGGAAGGAACTAATCGTACAATTTACCCATCATGCAACAGACTGAAGATTGAGGAGGCATCTGAAAATTCCCCTTAAAAGATCAACATATCTAAACCAAGTAATTTTTTCTGATATATCCATACTGCATTGATGGCAGAAGTGCTGTGGAATACTTAAATGATGTCTTAAGTCTAAATAAATGGTGTAATGTGAAGTATTTAGGTAGATATCCAAGTTTTTTGGTTGGAATGACATCCACACTGTGAATTAATAGAATTGCTTAGTGTGCTTTACTACATCAAAATCTGAAACTAAAGGGCACCACATCCAGAACAGTTTCTAAACAGAAATTCTGCAATGCCACTCTGATGTCATCTCATCTGTGGCCAGACAAATGCAGGCTTCCTTGTTGATCTGTCTCCTGTAGGCTCCATTCCAGTTTTAGCAGGACAGTATATTCCATGGAGAGACTTTGGTGGTATGCTTTCTGCTTTTATCTTAATGTCAGGGGAAAAAAAAGTCAACCCATCAGGAGGCCTTTGAAGGCCTTTCTGTGTCAAGTGTATTAACATTTCCAGTTATGCTTTCTGTCAGGGGGGACAAACAATCATTTTACTTATAGGTTCCTGTTTGTTACTGCAGACAAGGCTTATACATTATTTCCTGCCATGAGGGTTCTTTTTTTCTGTCTTTTTCTTTAAATCTAAGCTGGAGACTTGGCTTCAGTGAGCATCATCTCCATTTTTGGTGCAGAATATTTTTATTAACTCTGTTTCTCTGAATAGCAATGAATGAGTTTATGTTTTTTGATAGAATGACCTCAGATTTCAAAATAGGGAAAATGTGGTTTTCTGATTCTTCATAGATATTAGTTGTAATAATTAATTGAATTAAGAGATGTTGTGGATGACCGCTCTCTGGGAGGTGTTTAAGGCCAGGCTGGACAAGGCACTGAACAACCTGGTCTAGTGGTAGGTGTCCCTGCCTGTGGCAGGGGGGTCGGAACTAGATGATCTTTAAGGTCTCTTCCAACCCAAAGTATTCTATGGTTCTATAAGATGTGTCCCATAAGTTACCAAGTAAACCTAGTTAGCAATACATACTTGTTCTACACAACTCTGAGTCACAAAAGCTTGATAAAGAGTATCAAAGATATTTTTATAGATAATTTTCAGTTCTTTCAGGCTGGATCATGGGAATTGCATGATGCTAACAAAGGACATAACCCAGAATTACAAATGCCTTTAGGCAATAATAGAGTGGTGGCATAACCTTTGTACAAAGTGCCCTTTAAAGGAAAATATGACCTTCATCACTTCATGGGAGATGTTTTTTCCTTTTTAGTCAGTAAGGAAGAGAATTAAGTTGGTTTGTAGAAAATCAAGTGAATAAATTGTGAGAATAGCTTTGTTGAGAAAGACATTTTCCAAAGCTAAAAAGAGAGATTGTTGAGGAATAAGGGTGATTTGAAAATATATTAATTCTCCTGGGGTCGTTTGGCTTTCATGTCTTTAGTCTCAGCTTAAAGGTGGTAACAGAAGCCACATTTGTTGTTCTCCTGTGGCCAGATGGCTGAGTGTCCTGGGTTGACTTTAAACCTGTCAAAATTTATGAGGATAATCTTATTTGTTAAAAATAGATCAGATGAGACACTTGCTATGCTGTGTTATTCTGGCCTATCTAATTTTTCATTTTTAAGCTTAGTAGCAAGGCAGTGTCAAGGCTGTAATATAGCAATTACTGATCATATTTGAGATTTTGTGTAGGACGTGTTCATGCACCGCTCTAACATTAGTATTGCTTTGCAGACCTACAGAGGCTACTAAAATAAAGAGGTGACAACAAGACACAAGTTATGTGCTGTACCTGGACAGAGTGTCAAAGAAGGGCACATAAACCTCCAGTAAAAATAGGCACTGTAGTTCCTTCACCAGAGTTACAGGAAGGGCAAGCAATCTGCTGATATAAACTGAAGAGACAGGTGCTGTTAATGGCTTCTTTCTTCACACTTGAGCAGGTCCAGAGCAGCTCCCAGAATTACTTCAGGAACCTGGCTGTTTCTGAAGAGAGAGATCTGATGATCTCTTCAGGGCAAGAATGAAGTGAAAGCCATTCTGATCCTTCCATGGGCTGCTTTTGGAAAGTTCTACTCATTTTTCAAGGTAATGAGCCTCATGTGGAGAATATTGTTTGCTTTTCCACTGCTTTTTTTTAGTTCATTCTCAGAGGGCCTACAACCATGTGCACTCCAGACAGATTGACTGGGTCTGCATATCTGCAAAGCCTGCAGCTGCCAGTGTTGCTTTTCAGAAGTGGCTTGACTTTTGTCCTACAGTGCTTCAGCTACATAGCCTGGCACTTGCTGTCACATAGGTGCTGTGTTGCAGGTAGTAATGGATTGGTGCTCTTCAGTTTATGGCTCCATTCCCAGCACAACTTCCTGGCCATTTTAAGGTACGTTACTCAGAATCAGCAAAATTCAGACAATTTCACAACTTTTCCTGGTGTGGGAGGCAAATGCAGAGGTTTGTAAAGAACTAAGATGTGCCTGTTCTTTTCATTTGACGGGGAAGCATTTGCTGGGAAAGGATTGCCCACAACGTTTTATGAGTATTGCTTTTCTGGTGTGAAAGGAGGACTTTACCTTCAAATGAGAAATAATTGGTAGTTCAGACTTTCAGGAGGTAGTTAAATGAATGCACCCTGTGCACCCAGCACCCAAGAAATAGTAAGGCACTGCAGTCAAATGTAATTTTTCTGTTACAAGTGCATATCTGCTGCTAAGGAGAAAGGAACTGAACAAACAGCAATAAAAAGTCACAGAAAAACTGGCAAGCTATATGCCCATTAGCTGTCGTGAGGAGAGAAACTTCTCCAGTAGGTTTTAATAAAATGTTTCTACTCTCCTTCATTGTGAGGTAATACCCTGTCTTGTTATGGAGGAGGAATGAGTTCTGAATAATGGTTTTAATATTAGGACAGAAACAGTCACTAGTTTCTTGTTCTTGTCTTGAATGTGTGCTTAAATAACTTTAAGGTTCCTTTTCCCCAGTTAAATCATATTTCATTCTTAAGAAGAGATGGATTCTGTAGAGTCCTTTGTACCTGCAGATTCTTCAGCACTGACAACACTGATGCCCTCAGTACATTATAAACATCCCTCAGTACCTAGCAGGAACAAGTTCTTTGACTTTTGAAGACTTTATTTTATTAGTTTTTATTTGTTTCAAGAGAAGTTTAGAAAGGCTTCAGCTGATTCAGTGGAGGCCCTGGGGTAAGTCTATATGAAAGCATAAGGAAAATGGAAGCCCAGGAAATTGGAGATGCCTTCTTTTAAAATCCAATTATCTGCTGGCAAACAAGAAATAAAAGATGAGTAATTGGATGGGACAGTACACAAAATCTATCTTAGTAGTGCATTGAGCAGGGAGTATTTCATCTGCCTGGCTGTTACATGAGCATCATTATTTATCTGTTGGTATCTTGTTTCTGACATTATTTCTAAATTGGTAGCACAGTCAGTCCACCATTCACATTTATTTGAAGATGCAGTATCTCCTGCTTGATTTCTTTGACTTGAAGAGGGCCACAATCCAAACAACCATAACTTATTTTGTAAAATAACTCAGTAACTCACCTCCCAGAAATTAAACATGTATTAGCAAACTCTCTTTAATCAGGTAGGGGATTTGTCTCTTAAAAAAATATCTCTCAAATGGAATTGCTTTTCAATGGCAATTTTATTTTGGACAATCAGAAGTCCTGGGTGGAAAAAGCAGCTCAGTGCCCACCTACCATTGTAAAAGGTGCTTTGAGGATGGAGTGCAGAGAGAGATACAGTAAAAAGGGCTGCTGTATGAAAGCAGCAGGGATGTGGGGCAATGACCTAGTGGATTAGCAGCAGTGTGTGTTCAATGGCAGCAAAACTGGAGTTGCATGGAATGATGCAATAAAAGAATCTGTCTGAAAGCTGAACGAAAATGGAACAGCAGAATTTACAAGGCCATTCTTTAGTAAGATGGATTATGGGTTTTTCATGCCTGTGATACAGCACATGGAATGTATCAGTAATGCAGCTGCACAGTCGTGTTGTTATGGCACAGAGTACTGCTGATCAGCCTTGCTGATGGATTCATGCATGCTGAGATATCTTTACCATGGTGATGGCTCTGAGTACAAGTATACTGTCAAGGCTCCAGATGGCCTAAATAGGCTGAATTGGATTTAGCCCAATAACGGTTGTTGGACCCCTGACAAAAGTAATGCTCAAGAGCAGGAAGATCAAGTAAAGTACAAAGAGGTACCAGATCATGAAGAGCACTAACAATGCTGCTGAGCCTGAGCTAATTAATCTGCTCAGTATCTGAAACACTGGGACACAGCATGTACTTAGATTATGGTGTGGTATGCTGACACCAGCTGCCCCAGCAGAGTCTCTCTGTGAGTACTTCTCTGTACCAGTGCATGGGACTCCTTCAAGCCATGTAGCTGCCTGCTCTGGGCAGCTCTGGGCTTGTACAGGAGGCTGTTCAGGATGGAGTACCTGCTTTGGCTCTCCCTCTGTTGAGGACATGAGTAGGTGATACCATGTCAGGTTGGATGACTCCTTAAAATAGTGTTCCTCTTCCTGGTACAAGTAGCTTTGGAGGAGCAGAACAGGGTCTGTACCTGGTGACTCATTCCTGGGAAACAATCTCAACTGAACCTTCAGAGAAGATGGAGCAGCTTATACCTACTGTAAAGTCCTAATGTGGACACTTTAATATGTGTGGATATTTCTGCAATTAGTTTTCTTATATTTTATGAAGTTTACATCAAAATACATTTCACAAAACTTTATTATATTAGGTTCATAATAGCTGATCGTTTAGATAGATAATTACTGAAATATAACTTGTAACAGACTATTGCTGCATACTGTGGTTTTCAATTCTATCTTTTTAATAGGATAATGGATGAAGCTATTGATGCCATCTGATTGATGACTGAAAAAACGGAGGGATGGGAATTGCCAACATTTTCAGCTAAGTTTATTTTCTTTAAATTTTTGTGCATGTTCTGACCTGAGCTGCAGGTGTTTGTACAAATACAAAAAGATTAGGAAATACAGGATACTGGCTGTAATGTGAGGAGGGGGGGCATATTACCAGGTGGGTATATTTGTTGCTCATTATTTGGCATTTACAAAAAAAGAAGCAAACTTACGGATGGGAAATACATTTCCAACTGGTCAGTCAGCGAAGTACGAACAACAGAACTTCAGTCCAAGAATAAATTTAGCATAGATTTTTTGCTTTACTAGTAATGTCACATTTGTGAAAAATTACTGCTTCAAAGGAAGTGCAGTGAGCCTTGAATAGATTCGATGACACATGAGTATCCTATCCTTTATCTATTTAGCTAAATCGATTAGATTCTAAAAAATAGTTCTGCTCTGAAAAGGGAGCAGAATTTAGTTCATAGGAAAAATGCAATTCTGAATACAAATCATCCTTTTGTAAAACAGGAATTGATTTTTTTATTATTTGTCTTTGGTACAACTATTAATACAGATGCTGGTGTGCTTAAGGTTGAAACCATGGTGTTAAGTATGCATTATAAAAGGTATAAAGAAATGTGCTAAGAGTAAGGTTGGAAAACACAAACCTGTATGTTTTTGTACAAATTTTGGTGTACAAATTTTGTCTCTTTTCATTCTGTTGTAATGGCATGGAAAGCAAAAATTAACTTTAGTGTTTGACCACACTGAGCACAGTTCAGTCCAACACTTGGGAGAGCTGTTTGGGAGGTATGGAATGAGGAGGCCTGGTGGCTCTGGAACCCCAGAGGAGAAATATTTTCGCTTTTGCAACATAACCAGTCAGAATCATATGCTGTGATGTTAGTTGGATGTCAGTTGTTTCTTTTGATAATCTATTTTTAAATAAATGAAGCTGAAGAATAACAGAGTCAGATCCACAGCATTCTATGTAGGTCTTTCATTCTAAAAATGTAAATTGTTACTTGCTTACACAGATAATAAATATGCATTACCTTTCAGTGTTTAATAAAATAATGTCCTGGTTTGGTGAATCTCCAGTGGCATGTCACCCCTGAGCAATGGAAACAAGCCTCTTTAAAACTATTTGGGTGAGCAAGATTCTGCAAAATATGGAACTCAATCTTTGCACATAGTCTAATCATCAAAGATAAAATTATTTCATGAAGGGCAAGATGCCTGTTGGGATTTGTTGCTGTATCTACATTTCCATCTGGAATACAAATTGTGCTGAAGAGTATGTTTACTCAGTTCTTCACAGATCTGCCAATGCTGAGCTCCTGTCAGGCCAAGCAGAAGTTGACTCCTCTGACCTTGGAGGAAAAACTGCTCAGAGTTTACTTTGCTTTTAATGATCAGTCAAGGATTACATCTGTCCCAACAGCAGCCTAGACTCTTGGATAGCTTATCAAGATTAGAGATGCTGGAAGATTTCTTTTGGTATGTTTTCTGTTAAAGGTGCTACAAAGATTCTTGGATCACACTGACAAGAATGAACAAGACTTCTACAGAAAGGAAAAACACCAAAGGGAGTTACTCTTGCTTTTGTGATGCATGATATTCACATAGAAATAATTTTATATTTCTGCTGAATGAACAGTATATGTAATGTGATTGGAAAATCAGGAAACTGTTTGGAATCAGATGAGAATAATGTTATGCTGTGAAATATTATTTAAAAATCTTGCTACAAACTGTTTCCCTGCTTACTGCGGGAAGGTTGCACTAGATGGCCTTCCAACCCTGTGATTCTGTGTAGATATCTCCCTTGTGAACATAAACAATCGAGTTACTTTTATGGGGGGCATATTTTTATTTTCTCTGCTTGAAATTAAGATAAATCAATCTATTAAGTAGAAAAGGAGAAGAAGTTCTCTCTGAGATGATAAGACTAGGCCCTATAGTAAAAACTGTTCTAATGTGACAACATGAATACATATCTGCAATTCCCCAGAGAGACAAATGGACATTAAGAGGAGCAAATAAATGATGGATTTTTAAAAAGCATTCCTTAGTGTAAAGTCTGTGAGTTCTGGGCAGGGGAATGGATACAGCTGGGAAAACATTCTAGCTGCAGTATCTACAGATGTTTAGGTTCAGGCTGAGGAGATCAGTCTTTTGATTCTTAGAGAAAGCATTGGTTATTTGAATTAACAGCCTTTGCTGGGAAACTTCAAAGTATATTTGGAAATACAAAGCCTATGTGATCCTGGAGCTTTTTCATGCATGCATTTGTGCATACATTAGAAGTCACGTAGTAGATTCTGTAACATATCAGACACACTCTAAAGTCCACCTCAGTGTCTTGGCCTGGAACCTTGGCATAGTGGCTGAAGCAGCCAGCTGAGTTATTTAGTTTGACCAAATCCTCAAACTTACCTCTATTTACAGATATCTTATAAGGAAATCCTGTTCTTCTATGGATGCATTTTCTACTCTTCAGTTACATTTACAAAATTGCTTTTAAACATTTGTGTTAATTCATATCTGGGTAATAGCTATTGATACACTACTTGAAAGCCTCTTGCTGTGAGAACTAATGGAACTTCTGAGCAGGAATTAATGAAAGGTGAAAAGGTTGAAGTGATAGAGGTTAATCGTGACAGTTAATGTCTGAATGATACAGTAGTATTGCTGAGAAAATCAAGTATTTATTTTCCCCCACTTAATATTACCCTTGAAATCTTACCTAATTGTCACATTGCACAGAATGAGAAGACAGGAGTAAACTGGTTCTCTTTTCATCCCATGAAGCTAACTCCTCTTGTCTCCAGTGATGGGATAATTCTGAATCACTTGGCAACAAAGCCATGTTACAGAGAATTTTCTATTGCTGGTGTTTCTGAGCAGCTGTGTGTTGGCTGCAACATGTGTCTGTGTACAGCCCTCTTCACAACCAACTCACAGTTTTGCTTAGGAAATTAAGCACTTGTCTGCTCTGTATTTTATCTCTATTGGCAGCCTACAGAATGTTTATTCTGTATGCTCCTATCCATCTGCTTGGAGGGGTATGTAATGTTTTCAGTGCATCATTCTGAAGTCTCATGCTGTACTCCATGTACTCCATGTATTTCCAGTAAAGATACTCCACAAGCAGTCTGGTTTCTGCAGTTAGTTTTTGTCCTGCGCACACATTTTGCTGAGCACAAAGCTGGTAAATACAGGGAGACCAGGTCCTGATGAGGCTGGTCCCCAGCTCCTGTGCTGAGGCTGGAAGAAGGTTTTTGCTGCCTCTCCCCAAGCTGCTTCTTGGGCTAGCCCTCTAGCTTAGCCCAGCTGTGTTTCCTAGCCCTCTTGTCCCACTCAGTCTCCTTCCAGTCAAAAAAAAAGTAACACAGTTAATGTTCTCTTATACTTTGCTAAAAGGACTAGGTAAGGTTTTTTTTCATGTTTAATATATGAACTTAATTACCTGCCATGCTACTACTCAGTCCTGCAAATACACAGGAGAGAGACTGTCAAAATAATGAATAATTTGCCTCCAGCTCACCAAATGATTGATTGATCCTCATTTCAATTTATTTCCTGGCCTCCTCTGTAGTGGACTTCCTGCAGTAAAATAATCTGTTGGGTTTTTGTTGGGATTTTTTATTTCCGGTAAATGGTCACTGAATGCTGCATGCATAAATGTTTCCAGTATCTTGCTACAAGATCCCGCTGCTTCTTGGAAAGCTGTGTCTGTGGCAGAGACATTGCATTAATCATTAGGGAAGATTATGACAAGTAACTATGTTACAGCTTTACTAATATGCCATTAAAGACTGAGAAACAACGAGTAACAGTTTTTCTAAGAGAATTCAATATTCCTATGTTTGATAGCACATCAATTCAAAATAACTTACCATAAAATAAGCAAAGGAAAGGCTGGTGGTAACTCATTATGGTCTTCACCTCTATTCAGAATTATTTGCTGTGCGGTAGGAAACACACAGGTTTCACGTGTGTGGGCATCCAGCAGAAGCTCCAGTCTTGGGCCCAGACCTATGAGCAGAAGAGAGAAAGGCCAGGGCTTTGGCACAGCTGCAAATTGCATGAATATGTTGGTGACGAGACCAAAGTGGTCACCAAAGACCCTCAATCTCTGCCCTCTTCAACTGCAGAGAGGGAGAGAAACTATAATGAAAGATGTGAGGGATGAGATAAGGAAAGGGAGGGGTCACTCATCAATCACCATCATGGTCTAAACAGGTTCAACATAAGAATTTTACCAACCAAATAAGATTAGGATAATGAGAGAAAAAGAAATCTTAGAAGTGCCTTCCCCCTATCCTTCCTTTCTTTCTGGGCATAACTTTGCTCCCTAGTTCTTCACCTCTTTTCCTGGCATTGACTCTATTGACCATGGAGGAAATGTTGAGCAGCCTCTCACAAAAGCTATCCCAGTAGCCACTCTGCTACTAAACCTTGCCACACTAACACAATACATTGAGTCTGACCAAACTGCTGCAGAAGGCAGAGTCACCTCAATCTGAAAAGGTACTGCCTAGAAGAAGATGTTCACCTGTAAGAAAGAAATGCAAGTCTTACTCATGTTGATTCTTTCTCCTTTTTCAGCTCCATAGTTTCTTGCTGCTACCTTATGCTGTATCTTGTCTCTCATTCCTTATGATTATAATTACACTGGATTTTTGCATTCAGTTTGTGTTAGATCTGGAAAATTTGGAAATAATTGTTGTTTTCATCTACACCGTGTCATATTTCATGTTACTGACTGAAGAAATAGTTTCTATTTTATAATCTAACATTCTCAATTGGGAAGAATAATGGAATTGCTTTTCCATTTATCATTTCCTGGTTGACTTGAGGGAAAACCACAAATTTTACATGTAAATACAATAATCCATAATTAAAACTGGCCCCAATGAACAGAAAATTATGGGTAGAGTGGAGGGAGAATCATAAGCAAAATGTTTGGTTGGTGGTTTTTTATAAAAATCTATTATTTTCCTTCATATTTTTGTCATTTAGATTCATGGCACAGAACAATCTCAGATTTTTAAAATTCCCCTTACATTTCCTTTTTACATGTTATAACTTCAAATGGTCACTTTTTTGTCTCCCTAGTAGAACTAAAAGGGAAATAAAATTTGTAATCATAAAGCTGTTACCTTCTAGCTGAGTTCACGAGAAGAATGAAGAATCAATGATACTCCATCACTAGAAAACCAGAGGGGAGACCATGCCTTTTAAAGAAGAACTACTTCAAAAATTTTTGTTCATTGGTCTTAATTACAGTGTTGAGAGGTTACAGTTCAGACACAGTTCACAGATAATCCCTCTGAAAGCTAAATGATAGTGTCTACAACAGTAAAGTCTGAGCTAATGCTTTCAGTGTGACTGAAAAGTTGCCTGAAATTCCAGAAACCCCCTGAGAAACTCAATTGCTATGCTTGTTTCAGCCTCAGTATTTGAAAGTAAATTAATAATAAGTACAGCTTAAAAATGTGTAGACTTATTTAACTTCTTAAAAAAAAAATTCACAAGTCTGTGAGTACATTGCATACAAAGCTACAGTATTTCAGTCACACAAAGGAGTGTGTGACTAAGAATGACAAAGGGAGTTTTTGTTTAATCTGGTATAAATATTAAAAGCAATCCTTTCATGTGGCTGAATGTTGTTGTCTGATTGACATCCTTGGAACTTGCAGTTTGTACTTCAAAATAGAGACATTTAAAAACACAAGCAAAGAGTATGCCCTAGAAATCTCAGTTGTATGGGGAACATGCTGGGGTGTATTGACTTTACTTGCCATTTGTATTGGTTCTGCATAAAAGGCAGAAGATGCTGCACTTCCTCCAATATTCAGAAAAGGAATCTGTTCTTCTGTGACATGGAGTAGCATCACAGAAATGCCATTAATTGCCAGCAACTATTCCTGCCATGACTGGCAAATGGACCACAATGGAACACTGAGGAAATAAAGCCCTAATAGCTTTGTTGATTTGTGACTTAATGATGCTAGAGACTTATGAAAGCTTAGTACAATTGCACTTGATTATAATAATGAATCATATCATGTGTTACACACGAAGGAGAACCAATTTTGAGTTTCATACAGATGGCGTGTCTTTGGAGAACTTGATTTTATCATGTTAATTGTGTAAGTTACTCAAGGTTAATGCTGCATGTCCTTTCCTCTCTGTATAAGGAAAGGGAGATCCGTGGACACATTGTCACTATACATTCCAGTGAACATTGGGCCATCTGAGAAAACAGTGACAGAGAAGAGGAAACCTGAGAGAAACTGTATCACAACTCCTCTGCTACCCCATATCCCTTAGATGGTTATTAATGAAACATATACAACAGTAACCAAATTTTACATTACTTCTTTGTCTAAGGATTTTCTTTCTCCTGTGGAAATTTCTGTGAAAGTACATGGCCTAGGAAATGTCCTGCAAAGTGATCAAGCTCTGTTCTCCAACATGGATGTCCCCCCTGATATGGGTTCACTAACTGCTCAACTGCACATTTGTCTAGGTGCTAGCAGTAAAAGGAATTAATAATGAACAATAAATCAGGTATCTGAGTTTTCAAAAATCTTTCATCCTAGCTGGTGTAAAACTCTCCTAATCTTCTTAGATTTCTGTCCTGAGTGGGCTCTGGTCCTTTCCTAGGAATGAAATGTAGATCCAGCTCTAAGGCATTTGAACAAATGCTTGGATAAGCTAATAATTTCCAGAAAAATGTAGCTTTATTCCCTTTGTTCTTCAAAGGAAGAATTCTGCTATCTGGGTTTGAAATACAACTTTAAACTGCTTTTGTGTGGTTAAAATAGAAGCTATTTTCCTTATGCTGTCTTTCTCTGTCAAGCTTTACTTCTCACTGATTAGAACTGATCATCAGCAGAAGTTTATGAGCATGTACAACATTGTCATTGAAGATATTGGATATTACATCAAGTTCTTGCATAACAAATTCTGGCTCAGAATAATTTCTGTTCATTTTCATACAAAACAAACTATTCTCTCCTTTTGTTTTCCTTCCTGATGATTCTCAGATTGCCAAATATTGTTTCCATTTTCTGGCTGAAATGTATTTTTCAAATATAGAAACAAGCAGTAGGAAATGCAATTGCCTATTCTCATCCCTCCACCCCTTGCACTTGGCCTCCTGACAGCACCCCTTAGTTAGTCTGATGGGAAAACTCAAATCATCAGCTGGCACTTGGTTTTCAGAGTAATATGTGAGAAACAGCATACTGTACCCATCGCAATAAGTAGAATATGAGCAATAGCAGCCTGGGAAGAAAAAACTGCTCTGCTTTTGGCATTCCATGTTCCTTCAGATCTAAGAGGAGTCTCTGTGTAGCTGTTATCTCTCTGTCAATCTGCAGGAGCATTTTGTGAGTCACTATAACATGAGCTTCTTATCTGAAATCCAAAGTATCCTATGCAATTTTGTGCCCTTTATCACTCATTGTACAGAGACCTTGTCTCTGTAAATTGATTTATGCCGTACTCATCATATCTCTTTACACAGAAACCACAAAAGCCTAAGGTTGCAGCGTTCTTTACAATGGAAGCACAGAAACATGCACTTGCAAGTTTTGTGAAGCAACAAAACCAGCTATGCTGATTTTGAAGTGTCACCATAAAGTGTAAACAGGATTTTTGTAAAATTCACCATCTAGTTCAGCATTCAGGCACAGCAAAACTCTTCAGTTGAATTTTTTTGCTTGCATATTTTAAAAAAGAGATAGATTAATTTAAGCTATTTTGCTAGCCTAGTCAAATTGACAACATAAGCCGCTTCTCTAGGGTTAACTACAACTGCACAGGAGGAAGAAATAATAAAAATACAGATCTGGTACAGTCTTTCAGAACTACAAAAAAGCCCAATAAAACCATATCCAAGACCTTACATCTCATAATCCTTCTTAGCTTGAAGAGCTGAAGCAACCCTTAGCTGTGTGTAGCTGTGAAAGAAGATCTCTGCTGGCAAAGTGTTCAAAAACATCCCATGCTCCATCATCCTCTCATGCCCATGGTCCTGACCAACTACCATTGTCCATGACAATCTCACACAAAATAGAGTCCGTTATCACTTATTTCTCTGCTCCTGTAACATAATTTCATTGTCCATCTACATATGCTTCAAACAAAATCATATTTCAGTTTCCTGTTTTGCAAATATGGTATACAGTATTTATGTCCTTTTCTGTAGGATCTTTTATTAGAAATCATGCAAAAATGGTAATACAAATAAAGGCTGCAATGTATTTAAAATAAACTCTCCTGTAAACCCTGGGATCTCCTAATCTAAGTCAGAGTAGGTGCAAATATGAACACAAGGAAAAATAGGTGGGAAGGGACCTTCCAGTTCATTGAGTCCAACCATGAACTCAACTCTGGCAAGCCTTTTACCTGGATAAACCTTATTGCCTTCAAGAATTTCCCAACAAGAATGTTCCCTATCAGATTTTTTTAGAGTGACTGCACATAATGAAGGAGAATGAAGCCATAATCAGTTATATGGATAGTCCATCAACTGAAAGATAATGCCAGAAGAAGAACCTCTATAGAAAATTAATTGCTGCTCATTAATTCATGATTAGAGTACTTCAGAGTCTCAGCTCTGTGGAGATCTTTTCTAACATGAAAAACAACCAATATGGTCAGTGCAGAGAAAGCTCACTTGCATAGCAGATTAAAAAATACATTTTGCACACAAATAGAAAATAAACATCTTTCTCCCTTAGAGAGACTATCATAGAAGTCTGAGATGAAGGATGATGAAGTCCTTCATGACAATTACACTGTTCATAATAAAACTCTTTTCTGATCAGTAATGTTAGCTGTAGTAGAATATATGCATGAAATATTCATTTTGTCCTTTGAAAGAATTTTAGAAGACAGATGCAAAAACTATATTGATTGAAATGAACCACAGATATAAAAGCCACATATTTAACAAATGTGTTGTATTTTGCATAAGGAACCACAAAGCCTAGAGACAGAATAATACCGATAAATCAAGGAAATGAGTAAACCTGGTTTTGGAAAGCGGAAAAGTTTATCAGATCTGAAATGAGACCAGTGAAAAAAGATAATCCTTTGTTCCAAGTCACATTTTCAGCTCTTACCCTGCCTCCTTCAGCCAAATGGGCTGATTTCAGAAGTCATGTTGCTGCACAGGGGCCTTCATTTTCATGTATACAATTGCATGTTTGTAATGTTTAAGGGATATCTGGTGGACGGGCAATCCCACTTTCAACACCAGGGACAGAAACCACAGACTGAGGAAAATTTTCCAAGATATAAGCAAGCAAGTGAGGAAGATATCAGATCTCTAAGAAACATCATGTGTGCCAAGCAGTACTTTTTCATCGAGTACATCTGCTCTTATATAGTATTGTTTGAATCTTTTTATAAGGCAATATTTTTTCCAAAACTGATGAAGAGAAATTGCACTGAAGGGTACCTGTGAGTTACAGGGTGATGTCTGACAGAGTTTGTGCTTAAAGCAGCTCCTTCATTCATTGATGTCATTGTTCTGTCAGAGAGATGGAGCAAAATCTACAAAACTTGGTTTTCTAATGGAAGAGTTGTCGTAGATCCAGAGTGTTGATGTAAGGTAAGATTGGCAGTTACTAAAAAATATGAAAACTCTCTGAGGGGCATGAACCAATATAACAACTGAGTGAGCACGGAAATTAAGCACACAGGAACAGGAAGTACAAATGGCTGTTTGCACAAATTCAAAGCCAAATTATATCATCAGTAGGAACGCATATTCACAGTCAGAAGCACGCTCGTGCTGGGGTCACCACAGGATATTTGCAGTCTGAGACAAGACACTTCAATACGAAGGATCTGGCTGCAGTCCTGGCTGGAAAGTAGAGCACTTCTGAGAGGTGCTGCCTAAACATAAGGAGGTAGGGACATGAGCCAGGACATTCCACCACCTGACCTCTACTTAGACAAGTGATCATTGTGGACATAAGAATGTGTTCTTATGTGATGCTACATGAACAAACAAGCCTTAATACTACTTTTTTACAAGCAGGAAATCTCATTTTATAGATTTAATCTTATACACACACATGCATATGAGTTTGCATGGGTCTCTACCTCCAAGAAATGGTAACAGAAGAATGTGACTACTTGACCAACAGGATTTGATTTACAGAGACCTAAACAACTAACTGGAAGATTCCAATAGTGACACTTGAATCATAGAATCATAGAATCATAGAATCATAGAATAGTTTGGGTTGGAAGGGACCTTAAAGATCATCGAGTTCCAACCCCCCTGCCACAGGCAGGGACACCTCCCACTAGATCAGGCTGCTCAATGCCATGTCCAGCCTGGTCTTGAACACCTCCAGAGAGGGGGTGTCCACAACCTCTCTGGGCAACCTCTTCCAGTGTGTCACTACCCTCACTGTAAAGAATTTCTTTTTTATGTCGAGTCTAAATCTACCCCCTTCCAATTTACATCCGTTGTTTCTGGTCCTCCCATCCAATATCATATTAAAAAGTCCTTTCCCTGCCTTTCTGTAGGACCCCCTCAGGTACTGATAAGTTACTATTAGATCGCCTCTGAGCCTTCTCTTCTCCAGGCTGAACAACCCCAACTCCTTCAGCCTGTCTTCATAGGAAAGTTGCTCCTGCCCTTTGACCATCTTCATGGCCCTCCTGTGGACCTGCTCCAATAGCTCAATGTCCTTCCTTTGTTGAGGGCTCCAGAACTGGACACAATACTCTGGTGTGGTCTCACCAGTGCCGAGTAGAGGGGTAAAATCACCTCTCTGGACCTGCTGGTCACACTCCTCTTGATGCAACCCAGGATTTGGTTGGCCTTCTTGGCTGCAAGTACACTGCTGGCTCCTGTTGAGTTTAAGGAACATATCACCAAGTCAGAAAGTGACAAAGGACATGCCAATTCAGGATATTCTGGCAGACTCAGGATTCAGACTATCAGAACAAATAGTTTCACTCTAGCCTGGGATAGTCTACAGAAATTACAAACACATTCAGGAGTTAAAAGCACTGACATAGAAGGTGTTCCCATTGCATAAGGGAAATAATTGCTATATCTGGGGCTAAGTCAGGGTTCTTCTTAATTTGCCTGGGTGATCACTGAACAGAGATAAACACATTCAGGCAACAACCTGTATAAAAAGCCTGTATTAACTGCATTGCCATCTCCCCCCCCCACGGAGAAGCTGCAAGTTTTAGACTTATTAGCGCTTACTCAGTCAAATATTTAAGGTTCAATGCGAATGCCTATGCCACCCTTGTGTTTCATAGACTCAGTACAGGTTGAAAGGACATGCTGACACAGAAAAAGAATCATCAGCATCAATTTACAATTGGTCAAATACAATAGGAACTTGCACTTTATTCTTCTATGTGTTCATGGTAGAGTTAGACAAGAATTAATAGAATAAAAGCAAAAATCTTGTATAAATCAAGAATCTGTAGTTATCTGGATTCCTGGGAATGGCAAATGCAGTGGAAGGAGGGTTATTCAGAAGGGGTTATTTCCCATGGACAGAAAAAGTGCTACTTGCCCAAATCAGTGGATGTGAAGCTAATGTTTGATAATATCTAGGAGGAAAAAAATATGGCTGAACTTAAAGCTTATAACAAAGTTATAAAATAGTCCGCATATTTTTAGAATCAGAAAAATATTGAGTAATTCTATTTGCATAGACACAGCTTCTGTGGTTGCCCATCAGCTTTCTGGAACACAGAGAAAGAAATCTGAGTGCTGCTTTAAACTTCAGTTATGCAGACAGTGCACAGTCATCCCTCATTTCTAATTTGAAACTCATATGAAAGCTGCAGTGTGCAATGAAGAACCTTAGATTACCAATGTATTTTTTTGTGTACTTACAAAAATAACAGCTTTTCAAAAGTGTTGGTATGTATCTAATTTTTTTAACAAGGACTAGAGTTTCCTTTATTTTAAAATATTTATTTTTAGATTTCATTTATCATACTTGTAACTTCAAAAAATTATGTTAATAAAGTTATGATTCACAATACCAATAACTAACCAACAACTTATGGAAAGCTTCACCATTAAGATCCATAAGCATTCTACGAGAGAAATTGCACCCGAGAGTAATTAACTCAATGAAGCTATAAGAAAGTAAAGATTTTGAATGGTTCTTAGGCATGTTTATGACATTATTTAAGAAACATGCTCATTCAATGCCATTAATTTGTATATGTCCATGTGTCTTCTGAATGAAAGAATCAGAATATTGATAGTCACTTGACAATGGAATGTCAATTTTAACAATTTTTTTGCTATTTCTGGAGGGGATTTCTGTGTTCTACACTGATAAATTTACAAAACACTCTGATACGGTGCTTCCAGGAATACCACTTATTCTTGCAATGGTGACCAAATGCAAACTGACTTAATATAAGGAGTTTTTTCTGTTTCTGCATTCTCTATTCACTCTTATGCATTAGGAAGCATGAGGTTCTTTCAAGGCACTGCCAAGGATTTTACAGTGTGTCTTTGGAGGACAGAAGCAGATGGTCCCAGAGAGGCAAACACTTAGAGCACTGCAATAGATTTTGGAAACAGACCTACACGCTGCCTAGGGATATATTTCAGAATTTTGAAAGGTTATTAACTGAACCACCACAAGCTGGGAAAATAACTCAAAACCAGATGCAATCACTAATTGCTCACTTGAACTCTGCCTATGAAGCTATTTCAGTCGAAGAATATTTTTACAGACTGACTCTAAACAAAAGTCAGAAAAGGACATCATCATGTAAGGCTAACGAGGCAATTAGAACTGATGCTGTTTGAAATTATTTGTGAATACTGTACATTTTAATTCATTAGGTGACAGTAACTGCACAGATTCATCACACATGGTGCACCTATGTCCTGAAAAATTTACACTGACAAAGTAAACTGTGCTTTTTGTTGGCTTACAGAGCATTAGGAGACACAAAACAATCATTTATATCAAGAAAGCTTTTGAATGCTGAATTTTAATTCAACCATGGGGTAAAAATATTCCTTGTGCATACCAAAGATATGCATCCAGCATAAAAGCTATAAGCTACCACCATGGATAAGATTTTGCCACTTGTTGTCCACTTTATATTAAAAAAAAAACCTAAAAATTAAGACCTAAACAGACACATCACTGACTTCTGACAGACAAAATAAACCTTTAGCTTATAAGATAACCTAATTATTTGCAGTGGAAAAGTAACCAAGCATAAAGGGCTGAAATGTCACTGATGGCTATTGAGAACACAGAATATTGGTAAAAATATTAATGTTATCACCTGCAATGTAGAATTCAACTGAATGGAATGCAAATCAATTCTGATGCAAGAGGTAAAGAAAAAAATAAACATAATAAGAAGTGAAGATGAGAACTTCATGTTTGCTATTACATCAGGATTACTTGAAAATCTGTTACATTGGAGTAACATTAGAGCTTGAGGATATTGCGCAAAGGTACATCTAGAAACAGGTATGTATGTGTTGTAAAACATGAAAGAAAAAAAGTAGTCTTCATATGCTCGTATGTGCCCCAAATCACTACTACTCTATAACAAAGGCCTGGATATATAATACAATCAGAGATAAATTTTATTTATGCTTTAAATATGACACTTCAAAGGAGTTTCATGGTGCATCGAGGCTTCGGAGCTAGACGAATCTGTCCAGTAATACTACTATTTCATTGTCTCATCTCAAACCAAAAATGAAGGCCAAAAAAAGACAACTAACAATCATCTGGAGCAAAAACAAGCAAAAAAAATGCAGGATATGAATAAACCTTCAAGCATATCAGGCCCAGGAAGGCTGCCAGAAGATCTATAGAGGCCACAGATGATCATGGCAGAAAGACAGTACTCAGAGAAGAGAAAGTCACTGTAGAGACGCTAAATGAATCTTCTGTTTTCACTATGTGACAAACCAGAAGTTTCTCAGGTTGTGATTATTCAGTAAAAACATCCCATTACTTGGCAGTGCACAAAACAAAATCAAATGTTGTGGATCTTTTCAGAGAAATAGAGAACTTTCTTTTCCTCACTCTCTGCAGCCAAGATTTTTCCGTGTCTTAGACAATATTCACTCATCTAAAAGTCAGATTAGAACAGGAAAAAGTACAGAGAAAATAGAAGACGGTTAATAAAATTTATGTTTTTTGTAAGAGGAATGACTAAATAAGATGAGACTGTCCTGAAAAAATTGCAAAGGAGTAAACTCTTCTCACTCCTAATAAAAAAATGGGGGAAGCATCACATGAAACTGGTAGCAACAACCACCCTCAGAAGAACCAGAAAGGGCTGAGTTTTTGTGTGAAAAAGGGTAGGTAAGCTGTCGAGTCATGCCCCCAAAATAACTTCACAGAACAGGTGAGCACTAAGAGTTGCAAAATGCTTTGTGACAGCAACAGGTCCAGCATTTCCTCCAGCTGAAATACTTAAAGAGGGGATGGAAAGAAATTATTTGCACAAAGCTCCTCTACTCTGGACTAAGCAACTGCTCATGGCTTCAAATGGACGAAAAGTTCTGCCATGGATAATATCTTGCTGAGGCCCAGTTCAGTTTACTGTCACAGCTTTGTTAATGCAAGCAGTAAGAATTTACACATCAGCTTTTTTCCTGTGTGTGCATGAGATAGGTAAAAATGTGGCCCAATATTGTTCACTGTGTGTGTGAACTACTTTCATGTTTGTGTCACATATGCAGTGTTGCTTGTGTTGCTCTTCACCTGTGACCTTGCTTTTGATTTTTCTATTACCCCTGTTTGCAGCTTGATTCCTCCTTGCAAGGAGGAATGCATGTAAAGAACATATGAGAATACTGACAGGTCTGCAGAATTGTGTTCATGCTGAACATTGGGAGGTTTCTCTGTGCAGCTTTCCTCTTTGCTTTCCAAAGAGAGCTGCATTTGGTGTTAGACAATGGGGTATATGCTATTGCTTTTCAGAGGAATCAGGTTGGTCCTTGTTGGCATGTTTGGATAGCTGTATCTCCTGCTGGAGGCACAGTCTCAGCTTGGGGAAAAAGTGGTTCACCCATGAGGAAAAAATATTTATCAGTAATTCTTTGCTGCTGTTTTCTCCATTGACATCTGGATAAGAAGAAATGGAGAACTGTAAATAGCAAGGAAACAATATGATAAATTTAACAGCATTTCAGTGTCCATCAGCAAACATCTCTCACATTGCTAGGAGAGATTTGGGTTTCCTTTGATGGAAAAGCTTCACATAATTATTTTCAGTCTGTTACTGTAGAGACTATTTTGCAGAACTAAAGAAGAATTTTGCATCAATTTTTTTCAGTGTTATCTTAAATGCAAAATTGTACATACCTGCATTGAAGGAGCTTCCTTACTTTTCAGTAAAATTGTTTCAAGAAGATGACACAGAGCAATTCTACAGCTGAAAATACATGATGGAGGATTCAGTTTTGTTGTCATGTCTGGAAAATACAGTAACCGATTCAAATCACGACTTCAATATTTCTCTTAAAAAAAATGAAAATTGCAGGATTTTCAAACCAGATAAAAATTGAACTCTCTAGGAAAAAATTTGCCTCAAAGGTAAATGCTGAGTCTTTCAGGTTGGTATTTTTTTCACAATGACAATGACTTAGAAACTTCCTAAGAATGTAATGGATCATGAACATGCTGAACAAATGGAAGTCACAGCTTTAGGGCCTTCAGGAAAAAAATCTCAGTTTCTCTTAGACACTTGGTTAATTCCAACATTTGGTTTAAGTCAGACTCTCAAAATGATATTAACTCCTGAATTTTATTGTGCTTTAGCCAAAATTATGCTGTCCCATTAGTAAAGGGATTTCTGTCACCATGAAAAATGAAAATAAATTGCTTGAAGAGAGGCCAGATTTTCTGGATATATTTAAGAACCTTGCAAAATGAGTCAGGCATGAATCAGCCCAAATTCATTCATTTAACTGGAAAAATGAGCTATGACTCTAGCTATGACATGGAATGATGAAAGCTTGTAACAGAGCTATTAAAAAGAAAAGATTTTAATAGTGGAAGCAATTTCCAAATGTGGACACTGAATTCTTGAGATAATATTATTCTTTTAAAAAACAATCTTGCCATTTTTGATGAGTACAAATAAGGTCAAAGGACAAACCTAGTCTTTGTTTGTCTGCATAGCTTTCCATCTCCATGCCACTTTTGCCATGTGAGTACAGGGTCTGAATGCTTCACATTCAAAATTTGTGTGAAAATAACTTGGCAATGGCATACACACAGTTGCTGTTCCAAAATGATCATGTAGAAATAGATTACTGATAGAAGTTATTATTTCTTAATATAATTGAAATGTCACTATGTTACAGAGGTTTTCTTGCAGAATCATCCTGATTTACCATTGATCTTGTTGAACTTTCTTTCCCATGGTTGAAAATTATCTAAGCCAACTCATTTATTCTCTTTTTATGATGCGGATTGACATCAGCATTTTGGTAGTCAATACAATGCTATAAAAATACTTGAATTATTTTTAGATAAGAAAATAACAGTAGTTAGAGATCAGAACTGATTCTGTAGATAAACTCAAGTTATTTTAATGAGCACTAGAAATAGAAACAGAAGATGGCAACAGAACTAAGAAGAATGCTTTGCCAAGAGCCCTGCTCTGGTTTGTATCTCAACTGTAAAGTAAAAAGGAAAAATAAGTTCAGCCTATCTGCATAATCACTGATCCATTTAGTGTGAGCTTGACACTTTCCTTGACTTGTTACTTCCCTTCTTGTTTGTAGATTTGAGGTGTTTAGAGAGCTGTGAGCAGAGTCATAGCTGCTTTTATTCTCAGAGAGCTCCCACGCAGATGGGGGGTGTCACACTCCTGCTCCAGCTTGTCTGCTTCTCTTACTTTAATGTGTCTGTCATTTCCCTAAGATTTAAAAAGAAAAGGTCTCACGTATATCTAATTCATGGCTTCTACTAGTTTCTAACTTGCTGGAGCAGTATTGGCAGCAATCATTCAGAGCCTAGGGACTGAAAGATTTTTTACTCCATCGAGGCAACTAATCAACTGTTCAGCATGACAGTGTCTCTTCACTACGTGCCTTCAGAGCCCATCTCATTTATTTCAACGGGTACAGATGTCAGTGACCTTTGATGTAGTCACTATGTCATCGCTGGCCATATTATAAATAGACCTTTAAGTGGAGGCCATTTGATCTGACATCAGTGGAAACAGGCTGAGAGTCTTTTCCTGTTGGGCTGTTGGTGCTGACAGTTCTCCAGCTGCACAACCTGATGCCAGGGGCTGCTTTGTTCTGCCGGCTGCAGAGCTGGGAGCTGCTCTGATCTCAGTGCAGCCCTGACTACAGCTGGCAACATATAAGCACATTTCTAATTTTGCTGAAAAAGTCTAGATTTTCCAGTGATGTTCAGAGCATTTTCAGCCTTACATTTTAGTTTATTCCTAAAGCATATTGGAATCTTTAAAAATGCAACAAACTGGTTTATTTAGGGTATGCTAACAAGTAGCTCCAATTATCCCAATGTCACTTGTGACAAATCTGGGAGTGAAATGTCTATAAAAATATACAGCAGTGTATAGCTTGTGTCTCAGTGTAATGAAGTTTTCCCCAGCAGACTGGTGGCTCCAAGAGACTTAATAAAAGATAGATGCTGAACCTCTGTCCCCACAGGAAAAGTTCAGCTACAGTTTACTTCCAACTTTGAAAAGACAAATGATATGAAGGGAGAATAAAACCATTTATTTTAGTGTTACCTAAGGGAAGAATCTTCCTAATCTTTTAATATTCTTTTATAGAGCAATATATCCTTTCGCTATGATTATGTGAGCTGCTAAAATTAAATTATTTATTATCTTTTCTGTTTCCATAGGAAATAACAGGGATTTTTTTCCCTATTACGTTAATTTTCAAGCTGTGAAGAAGGTTACTAAAATGTCTTTTGTACAATTTTTAGTGGGCTCATATTGAAATTTTAGAACATTTTCCACATAAAGATATTCCTTCATTAGGATTTCTGTTCTTTGCTTTGTTGAAGTAAAGCTTTTCTTGGTATTAGATGAAAAGAAAAAGGTAAGTAAAAAGGAGGAAGAAGGATGAATTTATTACTTACTGAGAAGCAGTGTTGTAATTCAGAAACTACTGCAAAGGAAAACTTCAAAATGTATCATTAATATATGTCATTCATCATAGGAGTTGTGGCAAATTGCATGTTTAATTATCTTGTTCTTGCTAAATAGGCAAAAGATCTTCAGATTTGTGAAATTTTTCTTGTGAAATTCTTCTCTGATCAGTTTCTTTCTTACATGTTGTTATTGAATGACTGACACTAAATTAGCAACAAAACCTTACATATTTTCTGAAGCTGGCTATGCCTTTAGTTCTGTGTGATTTACGTTTAGTTTTTCTCTTATTTCTTCTGGCACTATCTCATTTACATTCCTCATTATACCTTTTTTTTTTCCTGCATAAAAATAGTTGTGTTTGAAAAAACAAATGGAGTGAGTGATCACTGCTTGCTTTTTAGCTAGAAGTAGTGTGTATTTGAACTGGAACTTATGAAGGTTTACCGCAAGACTCATTCTGAGAACAAAAAGGTCAATGCGAGGATACTGTTGGTGGAAAGGAGCTTGTGTTGTTATATCTATTTAATGTATTTTATACTTCCAAGAGCCAGTCAGCAGATGCTATTTTAGCATGCCTGTGTATGTGGAAGACTGCAGGGCAAAGTGGCAGGCATGTCATATAAATCTTTAAATGTCCACTCATCGTATTTGAATTCAAACTTACCTGCCTGGGAGGTGAAATAAATGAAGAGTCAGTTTTCTTCTGGGTATTATTTTGTTCATGAGGAGAGCTGATTATGCTCTGAAAAAGTTAATTGCAAAGGGATAGATTTGCTAAATCCCTCAAAATGCCAATCATTGAAAAGTAAAGCATCTGCTTTTCAAAATGTACTGATGACTATTAGCATGCATCCAATTCATAGTCATAGTCATCTAGGTTGGAAGGGACCTTTCAGATCATCTAGTCCAACCATCAGCCCAACTCTGACAAGCCTCATACCTGGACGGGGACTCGAACCCCTGATTGGGAATGCAATGCTCTCCCAACTGAGCTATATATCCAGGTCAAAGGCATTACAATTTAGAGGATGAGAGCTTACTTCAGAGGAATCTTACCAGCCATGTCATCATGGTCTGAAGAGGCTCTGGTGAGATTAACATCAGTTCTTATACTTCTTTCACTTAAACCTCCTGTGAGAAATAAGCCAAAATATTTAAGGAATATACTTGAAGAGAAGCAACAGTTGATGGAACATGAGCTTCCTGCTGCTGGGGAGTAGTGGACAAAGGAGCAAGGGAAGGTTCCCTATTACACTCATAGCCAGCTCCTGTCTTTTTTGTTCATGTATCTTTTCGAGAAAGCAAGTGCCTTCTAGAGACGGTGTACAGCAGTTTTGTATCACTATTACAAATGGTGCACTAAGTCCTACTGCTTGTGAATCAGAAAAATTGCAATTTAAGAGAAAAAGTTCTCTCTTTTAAGTAATATAGCTTTGATTAGGGCTGGGATAGTGCTCAAACACTTTCAAGCTAGTTCCTGCTTTTTATATCTGAAGCACTATTAGTAAGTCTGCTTTGATCAAAAAGTTTCAGGTTGCCATTGCCCTGAGAATGATACCATTAACACATTGTTTGGTTAGTAATGACCAATGATCTACTTTTCCAAATTCAGAAAAGCATCTAGGGGATAAATGCTTTGGGAGTTACTGCATATTGATGGTGTCAAACACCTGGACCGAGCCTGCAACAACAGTAACCACAACACTGGCCAGTACTTCTCAGGTAGTTCATAAGATTCAGATCATAATGGATAATAATTCTTCTGCACTATGAAGAGTGGAAAGATGAGAGAACCCAGGATAGCTTGAAGACAGAAGAGGGAACTGTGTTTTGAAGCAGGGGGACTGAATGAATGATGCCACTCACATACCCAGTATTTTGTAGTGAAGGATCATGCACTGTTGGTCTTTTTATCACTGCAACTGGAGAAGACAGAGAAAGCCCCTTAGGCACACTAAACCCCTTAGCCCTACCAGAATGGACACTTCTATTCAAACAAAAGACATTCTTCAGAAAAATTGTGTTAAAATCTTATATCTAATGGCAAAGCTTGCAAAATAAGGAAAGATGTGTTATCTTATACTTTTGCTGATGCAATACCATGTTTTTTAGCTGTTGCTGCCTTGAAGTCAGCTAAAACTATATGCTTAATACTATTTATCATATGCATATTTTTACACAGCTCAGATCTGTAATACTTTTCAAACCTGCAAAGTAGTTCTGTAGTAAGTTTTGCTATGAGTTTTCTTTCATTTGTGAAAATGAAACCTAGTAAAAGACAATATACCTGAAAGTAACTAACTTCTCTCATTCCATCTTACTATGGGATTTTTATTACACAGCAATTTTGTAATGCTACAGTTTAAATATTTATTTGCTTTTTTCTAATATCCTGACTCTCTCAAACAAGCAAGTGGAATAGAAAAGGGCCTAAACCACTACATAGTAGAATAAAGCAAACACTAATGGAAACTGAAGCACATTTCTAGCGATTGCTCCTCATGGAGTTACAGCTCATCACCCACTACTGTTGCATAATTATTATTGTGCCAATCCATAGTTCACTTAGATTGGGGGTTTTTTACAAAAAAAACAATTGGCCCGTTTCTATATTCATTGGAAAACATTTATATCCCACCCATAAAGACATTATTAAACCATGTAACTCCTGATGTTTCCTGTTGAGACCTTTGCAAACTTTCGCAACTGTAGTCATGGTGGTCTGACCTGAAAGTGGAACTAAACAAATGTTCAGGATTTTTTGTCTGACTGAATGCCCAGCATCTCCCTTGTCACTGTAATTGCATTCCTCAGTTATGCCTATAGTTTTTCATTTGGTTTCCAGTATTACATTGCTTGATATTTGCTTGCTTTAATTTTTGATAGGTAGCTTTGAAATGGAATGTGCTCTTTGTAAACCTTTTGTGGATATGGGCTAGAAACTACAGCTGTCTGAACTGTCATTTACCACAGCAACAGAAACGGCTTATGTAATTCAGGAAGCAGAAAGTTTCTAAACACAAAGGTGTGGTTTTGGTAGTTGTTACATGTTTTCCTATGAATATTTTAAAATGCAAATCAAAACCAAATGTTAGTTAGAAAAAATGCCAGGTTAGCACCAGTCTCCCAGTGCCAACTGCAGGAGCCCAGGAGATCAGCAAAGTGAAGACCCACTGGCCATGGAGATGAAGTCAAGCTGTAGAACATATATTCTCTGTTTGTACTCTCCTACAAAATTGCAGACTACTTTCAGTGTGTGAGTAATGAAATATTACTAATTTTTGTCCCTCAGAGTCCCTAGAATAGGCAAGTTATCAAATCAGAACTCCTGCTAAAAAATTATGTTTGCAAGATAGATTAAGAGTATTTATTGGGCTGAAACATTGCTTAGAAGTCAGACTTCTTTTTAAGTTTTTCTTTTTCCACAGACTCATTTGGAGAGCATCTGCTTTGGGAAATCAGTGGAGAAACAATATATGACTCTCCAGTGTTTACGCAGTGCAGCTTAAGCTCTCTTAGATGTGGATGAAACCAATTGAACACTAGGGAACCTTCATGAAAGACAAATGAAAATGCTCATGAAAATGGAACAGAATAGGTGAAGTACTTTTTTTTTTTAATTTCACAGTTTATTTACACTAATTATGTCTTACTCTAGTGCTTGTCTGTGTACATCAAGAGTTCCCAAGGTGGTGCAGTAGGAAGTGTAATTCCCACTATTTTGAGATGTTAATTTCTTTCAATAAACAGAAATTTCTTTCCAGCCCATCATGAGAGAATCTGTCAGATTCCAACATGGTGTTCAATGCAATGGTGCCCTCTTAACTACACTGAATGCATGCGGCCCTCTAAATTCTAAAAATGGACTGTGCCATTCTGGAGGAATATCTTTTTGTGACTGGGAAATCTTGGCATGTTGTAAGTACCTCAAGCCTGGGTTTCTCTGGGCAACTTCCCACATTATGATCTTTCTTTCCATTCCCAAGTGATTGAGATGCTTCTGTTTCATATGAGGAGGGCTGTAGATAAGTGATAAGGCAACAATTTCTTTCATAATTGTTAGAAATGTGAATTCCTTTGTAAGTACTCTGAGATTCAGTAATCCCAAATTCTATATTTTTCATATAAATACTGCTATTTTATTCTTAAGAATCACTAGTGTTTTTGAAAAAAACAAATCTAGAAAATGAATGTAGCAATGAGGCCAATCAGCCAAGACACTGATCAAATCTGTATTTTAGATACGGCAAAATATCCCTTTAATTTTGGGATAGTTAAGAAAATCCACAAGAGATATTGAATCATATGGTTGAACATATGGCCATGATGCTTCACCATATGGCTGATCCCTGACAGTAAACTAATAGAGTAAACTATTTGCTATCTGTCCAGGGGCTGAATCAGGGTCGGAGAAACTTTCTGGGGAGTTTGCAATCCAGACTAGATCTCTGTTTGGAACTCTAACAGGGAAAACTGCTATTTGGGGAAGAAGGGGAGCATTGCTCACACCAAAGTATAGAGATTTTTGGAAAATGAATTCTTATTTCTATGAAAGAAACATTATTTTCATTCTAGATATTATGGAGTGAATATGGCACATTTTTTGAATACATGAATGAGAGGTTAGACCATCTCAGATTTAAAGAAATTTGAAGTTTATGAAATCATGAATACAACCAATGGTTCTGTTTCATTAGCATCACTGTTCCTGTAAGTATAAAGCTAAGTGTGCAAAGACCTCTTTCCCAAAAACAACTAGTCTGGAGCTGAGAATTTCAAAGAACACAATTTAACTTCAAGATGGCTATACTATCCCTGTCTGTAATGTAGCTGTAAATGTAACTGTTGGTCTGTCCTTAAACAACAATAACTTGATGCATCCCAAACTCATCAGATTAGCCTTAGTAATTGAAGGCACTTGTAAGGGAGAGAAATTGGTGACAGCCAAGCAGCATGGTCTTTTGTAGTCATAATATTGCTCTGTGTGCTCAGGATACCAATTTCTTCTTCTGTTAAGGCACAAAATGCAGCCCGTTTAGTCACTAGTGCTATTTGTAACAAGAAACATGTAAAGGTCAACATTCTTATTGTAAGTAGAAGCCTTCATTCTAAATTTCCTAAAAATCTTTTTTGTTCAAATAGTGACAGAACCAGGGAGAAGAACAAGTGGAAACCTTTGGTTTGTGAATATTTAAAACTAAAATAGGAAATATAATATGAAGAAAGCACCTTTGTCAAAGCACCATTTGTGAGCTTGTAAATGAAAGCTTATTCAGTTGTTTCTTCTCCAATTAAATATATGAAGTCACCAGAGCAACAGCCGTTTTTTAAGATGCATATATTGAACAACTGACTGAAAGGGAAGGGGAAATGCCATAACCATAACACTGGTGTTTGTAGAAGTACTTTCTAGGTGAAGACATGGTGCCTACTGCCACAGAGCAACGATTTTCCTGACAGTAATGTTAATTTTAAAATTTGGCCTGTTTTCTGATTCAAATATGCATTTCCTTCTCAGTCCTTCTTCCTCCTGTGTCATGTGATGAGAAACAGTTTTAAAAAGTTTTAAAAGAGTATTTTACATATAAAAGTAAAAACATAATTTTGTATTTTGCAGGTCATGATGCTACAAAGCTAGATCTACGGTGGCTCAAACCCATTTTTTAATCACTGAAGACATTGCAGAGATACTAGGTTATAAGAGCTCAGGTTCCTCAGTCAACTTGTTGGCAAAACTTTGGTAAAAGCAATTGAAACTAAGTGCTGTGCAAGGGAAAGAATGCGACAGCTACCCAAAGAAGTTTTTATAACTTATTTGGTAATTATATTTGGTAATTATATTTATCAATCATACAAGGCCTTTTCTGTGCAGACAACATCAATAGTAGAGTTGATCCAAGCCCCACAGTTGTAGAGAGGAGTTTTGACACAAACTTGGTATTACATCATTATTTATATTTTAACTCCCCTCCTGCAGTATTTTGTCAGAGAACCACAGAATGGTTTGTGTTGTAAAGAACCCTTAAAGTTCATACAGTCCTTTGTGTAAGCCCGGCACTTTAACTCCAGTAGCAATAAAAATCTTGGTATAAATCTGAAGGTGTGCAGAGAGAAAACACTAAACATGGATTTTAGTAAGCATTTCTGAAAGCTGTTTTTTCTGACAGTCTTTTCTGCAGATGCTCTATAGCTTTAGGCTGATGTATGCTGAGATATGCAGCTTGTCTCCTACATTTGTAAGGTCACCCAGCAGTCAGGGTGAAGTTAATTTTAAGAAGCTGTTAGAGGTTTTTCATATGTGTGTGAAGTTGTCTTAGAAGTGGAGAGAATCAGTGCTCACATCCTTGGGCTATGTAGCACTGGTCAGCCTCTGCTGGATACATGCCCCCTTTGGTCTTTAAAGAGAGATTTGCCTCTGAGATGAGTTACCCACTACTTTTTTATTCTCAAACAACAAACCATGAGCTCCTCCATCCTTCACCCTTCTCAGCTTCCCTTCCTCTCCACCCCAAATATTTTTTCTCTTAGGCAGTTCAAGGTCATGTTGTCTATAACATCAGTCCTTTTTCTTCTTCTGAGCAAACTAGAGGTCATCTGTCCCATTTTGACTACACTTTCAACAACAGAGTTAAAGAGAGACCTGGTCAGCAATAACTCAGGCTCTGAAATGAAGAAATTTGAAATGTTTCTTCCCCAAGGGAGCTCTGTTTTTCTATTTTTCCTTAAGCTAATTTGAGGTTTGTTTTCCTTTGTTTCAGAATGACAATTTATGTACTAATCCTATCACCTAGATGCTATGAGTGATATTTCAGTTGGAATTTGTGCTTTTTCTGCTTTGGGTTACATCTTTAATCTCAGATTGTAGGATTTTGTGCTCCAGTGCTTTTTGGTTCATTTGATGAAAGTTGAATGCTGGGACCTTCATAATACCTGCAATCCATCTACAATCTGTTTACCCCAGTGGAGAGTAGGGACAGTGCAGAGATATGCTTTTAATATACAGTTCTGTAATCTATTAAAGATAAGGAATGGAGCCTCTATGAATGAAAGCATTCTGATATTGAGTGCTCTCCAACCCCATAATATTCATGGGGATGGGATAATAGCTAAAAGAGGACAAGCACTTGTTTTTATGTTGATTTCGTTAGATTCCTAGAAAAAAACCCACAACATTTATATTCTTTCTTTCTGCGTCATGGTATTTCAAAGAAGAAAATATCCATGTCGTTTGTGCCAGAAAATTACCTGATTGCCGGTTGAGATTTGGTAGTTGTCCTTGTCTCCATGATGAAAAGCAATTAAAATTATCTTTCTTTATTGACTGATGTATCAAGGCCTGAGAAAAATACCATTGTGCGACACCTGGTTTTTTTAAATAAAGTACAGAAAGTGGGCTTCTTCACCATTATCTCATTACTTTTTGTGTTCAAGGATCTCAAATGACTTTTTAGCAGCAGAATAGTTATGGTTCTTTCTAGGATAAAAAGAAGGCATAGGAAATCGAACTTATTAGGAGATACTGGCTAGCTGCTAGTACTCAGTACTCAGCTTCTTGTCTTTACTCAGGACCTGAATCAAAATCTTAGAGCATTTTGAAGCTGCAGTCATGCAATTTGAGTGATATTAAAACCTAACAACCACACCAAATATAAAGGCAAATGAGCATTTAGGAGACTAAAAGTAGATGTTCTGTCCTAGACTACAAGGCAGTGACCTCAAACCAAGCCAGACCAAAGAACTCGCTTAGGTAGAGGTCATTAACTGCAGTAATGAACTCCCGCAGTGTTTATGCAATACATAATATGTAGTAATGTTCCATTAAGGAATCAGGGATGTGGAGGGTCCTAAGAGCATGTCCTGCTTCACAAGGCACTGCAGCTCAATAAGTCTTGATTTCATGATTATCAGGCAACTGGCACTGTAAGGTGAGTGCAAAGGTGTGTTACGGGACTACTTTGACTTCAGAAAGCCTCCCTGAAGGATATCTCTTTTACATCTGCAGGATAAAATTCTAACCAAGCGCTAACATATTTTTTCACCTGAGGCCACTAACAGTGTGGCTCTCAAAAGTTAATATACTGACCTGAACCTCTAACTAAATTTCTGCTTGAGTCTTAGCTGGCAACTGGAAAGTTATGTTCAACAAATGAGGTTTGTGTTGAATAAGATGGCTGACACAGAAGGAGCATAAATTTCTTAATAAGTTTGCTTTAAATTGTGCCTTAGGAGCTCAGAAACATAATTTACAGTACTTCTATTATTTAATATTTAAACTAAGCTTTTAATAGCTTCATAATTCAATGTTGCTTTTAATTACTATTCATATCTACAAGAACAAAAAAACAAACATCAGAGTCTAGTTTTGATTTAGAAACTTTCATAGTTATTAAAATAGAAATCTTGCTGCTAGCTATACTGTTTGAATTACACATTAACTCATTTCATCTTGTTTCTGTGGTACTATTTTGGGTTTCTTTTTCAGCCATTGATTTATATTTCATATGCAAACTGAATTGCTGATATGAATTTTCAAAGATATTAGGTCATTATTCATTAAGTCATCGACTTAAGCACCATAGTGTGCCACAAATTCCTTGTCTTGAATTGGCAGCTCACCGAGTAGCAGGGGCTGCAGGGACCCTGAATCAGAACATTTCCAAGGGGACTGCAGGAATCTAAGATTCAGAAAACCCCAGTGCACTGTGGGTGACAGCCTGAAGCCACATCTAAGTCCAAACACCGTCCCATGGTAAATATGCATGCTGTTAACTGTGCACCTTCAGTTTATATGACAAAGTAAACTCAGTCATTTATTTTTCTTAGTCAAACAATAATCACTGCTATGAAATCTAATACACACTGGGAAAAAATCAGCAGAGAATGGGGAAGGAAGGCCTCCCCATATAGCCACGGGAGTCCCCACTGTGAAAATACCTGAGCTCCATCTTCACCCAAAGGCACTCATTGATGTTGCCTTTGGATCAGAGAGTGAGAAGTGGAAGTGGATATCTATGTATGGACAAAGACATATGTTGTTAAATACATGTATATACATAGATATATATACACTGAATCATTGCCACTATAAATAAATACTGTAAGGAAATACAGTGTTTGCATATAAGTCTTTAATCACAAGCTCTTCCTATACGGAAATTAAAACAACATTTCTGTCAAATGAAGAAATAAAAAGATAGAAAAATGTGCATTTATTGCCATCTGGAGGGCAAGTGGGTTCTTCACCTGCTCGTTGTGGTCATACTGGGCTCCACATTACAAGATGCGTGTGATGCCCAGGGATGGTGGATTTCATTGTGGAGGCATAAAGCTTGTGATATTTGGGTTATCTTTAAAGGGTGATATGAGCCAGCTAATAGTGTATTTATGCTTTTTAATCAGTCCAGAAAACTTGAAAGCCTGGATGCTTAGCTTTTTAGTGCTATGCTCTACAGATGACATATCTGTGTCTTCTTTTCCTCTTTATTCCTTTTAATTTGGGTTGAAGTTTTAGAACTCTTCTAGGTCTTCAAGTTAAAATTATTGGAAGGAATCAAAACCAAAATTCAGAACCAAAAATTAATTCTAAAACTGGACCACTTTCATTTACCCTGAGGAGATTAAAAAAAACCTGAAATGAAATCTAGCCAAAGCCATTAAGCATCCTCCCTCTAGCTGAAAGCTTTTCCCCCTCTCTCTGCTGCCAGGGAAGTCCCAAAGGAAGAAATGGATCCTGCAGTACAAACAATACAAGTATGAGGTGTAATGTTCCATGGAGTTCAGCAAGCATAGTAATCCTAGCATGGGCTGCATGCAATGAACTTTCCTTCCAGCCCTATGTTTACAGAGACCTCACTAGTTTTGTTTTGTGAGTGCACCAGCATGTTGCAGCCACAGCATTACTACGGTCCCTGGGATGCCCACAAGGACATCATGCTGCCCTCCCCACCTGAGTTAGACAGCTTGTCCATTCCTCTGACATTCAATGAAGATTTGCCATGAGGATGATTTTACAGCACACTAAGGACCACTAGTGAAGACTTACAGACATCCACTCTTTACTGGAAATGAAATGGGGATTGTGAGTCCAGAAGCCTGATCAATAGAGACAAGACAATACAATAGAGACAATGTAGTACACCTTGAGCCTTCCCAATCAAGGAAAGAGATTTCTACCATTCACAGAGCAGTCATTGGACTTTGTAGGGCTGCCAAAACCACTGCTGCTTACCACTAACCCCTTCAGAAAATATGTTAGTGAAAGCAATCTGTCATGAGCGGGTGCTGTATTTCCAGGGGCTCAAAGCAATTAGCAGCTGGGGGGGAGATAATTCATTTAGGAGACATAGAGACACATAGCATAAATAGTGCTGCCTATCAGCCATGTGTGGAGGAAGACAAAGGAGATAAGAGATGAAAAGAAGCAGCTTTGACAGCCATACACTCTTCTGCCTCTTCCCCAGTGAAGAGTCTGCTGGGACATGTCTGATATGGTGGGTCAGAGCCTCCGAGTTAATAGGGTCAGGGTGAATAGCGGGCATCGAGGATGTTTTAGTAAAATGCATGAGTCAACCCAACAGTTCCTTTGCCAGCTTGCTGACTCTCTGAGCCGAGTCCTGCCTCAGTATCACCAAACTCTTGATGGTTCACCGAGATTGCCGGTCTCCGATGCCACCTCATGGCCGTATGAAGAAATGAAGTTCTGAGCACGAAGGGTCTTTACTCTTTCCTGTGAACATCACCAGGAAAACCAAAAACGCAGCGCGCCGTAAAGGTGACAGCAAAACGATGTATAGGCCCAATTTTAGAAGTTTTTATAATTCATTTTACCAAATAAATGCGCTTTAGTGTATGTGCAAGTCCTCCTCCATTATAATCTTTTCACACCGTGATTTGCTCTTGCTTAGGAAAATTTGATTTTTAATAACTTAAATCTCTTTCATGAGAAATATTAATATTTTTTAACTTATGAGTTCTAAGCTTTATTTTATTTATTGGTATGTCTGGACAGATGACAACCATTCCTAAATATATCTCTATAGTGCTAAAAATATCATTTTAAGAATAATGTTATATGAAGGTGTTCGTTCTCCAGAAAAGAGATGCCAACAGCTGCAGTACAGGAGCTGAAATATAACATTTGTTCTTGTATTGATCTAGACACTGCAAGGTGGCAGACAGCCGCAAAACACACTTCCCTGTAATCATTGTGCTTATCTAGGAAATAATCTGGAAAGAGCTGTCTGACAGACAGAATATCATCCTTCGATTCCTCAGAAGGCTTGGTAGTTCCCTTCAGGAGAAATGATCAGCTTTCTAAAGAGCTAACAGCTGAATTTAAAGAATTTTTTTCTGTGTTTCTTTTGGTTTCTTACACTACTGAACACAACTACTGATGGCTCACAATGACAAAAAATTGGGACTTGGAAGAGCTTACTAGGAAAAAAAAACAGCGAAAGTTGAGCTGCATGCTCAGTCAATTAGGTAATGCTGATAATGATAGCATAAATGACCTTCCAATGTAGCTGATGATGACCACAATTGAAATTCAATACATCTTTCCATACAGAAAATTTGAGTTGGAGTAAAAATTGAGCAAAAGGTGGGAGGAAGGGTGAATCTTTACATTATGCCCTTGTATTGACTATTGCCTATTCTCACACTCAGATTTATTTCCTCTCCTTCTTGGCAACAATTCAACATAATGAGTGTGGTAGTTAGCCCACTGAATTCAAAGGGTCCTTTGAGGAACGTGCTTTAGTTGCTTGCTAAGGCACAAGGTTGCAGTAGAGGTTTAGGACATGTTGCCTTTGTACCTTTCCTTAAGGATTGATTTCTTCTCCCGTAATTCCTTACACAACGATATTGAGGATACTTATTACTGTATTGAGCTACTGTGTTGTGGTCATTAACAGTAAGTTCATGTAAGGAATCTTTAGAAGAAAGAAAACAGTTTGGAACAAAAAGTATATAACACTGGGGTGTTTTTTTGACAAATTTGTTTTGTTTCCTGTTCCACATCAACTAATATATTCTTTGCACAGAAATCTTTTAACTTTTCCAAAATTTGAACTAACAAAACTTAACAGATTGTTCAATGTTAATGACTATCTTTAGGTTATTGAGTAATTTAGATGAGTTCCATTGCTAGCGGCAGGATTTACTCAGCAGGCTTTGGCCTTGGTGGAAGTTTCCCATGAATCATGGATCATTCTTCCTGCCCAGCTCCTTCCACATTTCAAATCCTTGAATTACCTGATCTTGGAGTCAAGCTTGCAGGATAGTATTATAGATTTATATGACTGATGAGGTAGTGTCACAGTCTTATCTTCTGAACATGAGAGGTTCCATTGTGCACAAAAATCCCTCTATATCTTCTCTTTCCAATATATCAACAACCTAATCAACCACAGACATTAGTACAGTTATCTTCACAGCTCTGCCATTCTTCCCCAAGGCATCCAAAAGGTCCCTTTGGACTCCAGAGCATCACTCAGTCTCCAGCAGTGTATCACACTGATGCATCCACCAGGGCTCACCTTCAAGCAGCCTTCTATTGTTTTCACAAGCAGAAAGTGTATAGGACAAAGGTGGGATTCCCTGATGCCCATTTAACTCTTTCCAAAAATTGGATAACTTGCCCTTAATTTGTCAGACAGAACTTTTCCACAAGAGACTAAATTTATGGTTCAAGTAATGTTATTCACTGAAGTCAGTAACATCAGCGCTTAGTGTGATCAGTCTTTCCTGCATGCCACTGAGGGGTACAGTGCGTCTCCAGCCTTGCAAGAGAGTAAACCAAAGCAGATTCATTGTCCTTTGGGTAAGGGTAATTTATCTGGGAAGTTCGAAGTGTTGTTTGATTGTTTATCTTCCAGGACCTTATGGTGGATCGATCCTTCCAGGGAACTCACTGCATGTCATTCAGCAATTCACTGTTGGACAGAGCACTGTTTGTAGCTGATTTATCTGAATCTTTTTCAAGTCTTTACCTCTCTGAATGTTTCATGAGTCCCTTTCCTTTGCATATGGCAGTTACATGTTAGTCAGGATTGATTGTATGAAAATGGCTTCAGACATATTGAGCAGATGAGCTGTCTTGGGTTTATGTCGCAGCCCATCTGCCTGTTTTTAGTAGGTTTCCTGCATCGTGCTATTTCATCTTTACTGGGGATGCAGAAAAAAGGCATGTAGTATCTTCATTCTGTTTGACCTTTCCAGAGCATTATTTCACATGTTTACTGGAGAATTTGCATTTCCTTTTGAAAATATAACTTGTCTCTCACTGTGTTTTGGCAGCAAAAGGGTTTTATCTTTTGTGTTGAAACTGAGATACGACATGTTAGCTGGAGATACTGCAATCTGAGGTATGCTCAGGACACATACTTCAAGTCTGTTGCAGTGAAAGTGGGAAGCATATTGGTCTCATACTTGAATTTGACTGGGATTGATGTAAAAGTTAAAATCGAGTTTGATCTAGATGCTATTAGGCTCTCATCCTAAATGAGTACATACAATGAAAATATTTTCTCTACAGATTTTATATTAGAGTCCCTTTTCTCTACACACTGACCTGGATGAAGACTTTGCATTATGATGAACCAGCCACAAGGTGTCAATATAGCAGAGCAGATATATGGTAAGGTTTTGCTATACAGCATCATTTGACTGTTGGTACAATTAAAAGCGATTTTCTGGTGGGATATTTAAATATCAAATTGCAAAAATTCTGATCAGATCTTTTGCATATGATTTATTTAATCAATAAAGTCCTCTTATGCTATAAGCAGAGAGCAGGCAGAATTAACATAAATGACTGAATTTAAAATGTGACAAGACATAGGCTGCAGGCTACAAATCCTGTAGCATTGTGTTTAAAAGGATAGTCTGACAAAGGGGATGGTTAGACTAGTGGGGATGTATTAATTATTGTTAAAATATGAGAAGCGATCATAAACAAGAGACCAAACATGAATCAATGAACTCTCACAGTAAGGAGTCAAAATAAGCAGACGAACTGGTGTGTAATGACTGTCAATCAATATAAAGATGGAAAAGCAGTGTTCTTAAGTTCCAGCTTGTCTCTTTTAGACAGATTTTTACAGTCAATAAATACAAAAACAAGTGCATCAAAAGAGGCAGAGCTAAATATCAAGTCTGAAATACAAAGGATATGGAAGCAATGGGTTTTGTCCCCATGACAGGTGGCTAGGTTGTAGGGAAGAAAGGTCTGTTAGAAATGAGAATGAAAGGCTGTTCGGAAAATTACTCCTATATTTTCTCTTTGAAGTATAGAATCATAGAATCATAGAATAGTTTGGGTTGGAAGGGACCTTCAAGATCATCGAGTTCCAACCCCCCTGCCACAGGCAGGGACACCTCCCACTAGATCAGGCTGCTCAATGCCTTGTCCAGCCTGGTCTTGAACACCTCCAGAGAGGGGGCACCCACAACCTCTCTGGGCAACCTGTTACAGTGCTTCACCACCCTCACTGTAAAGAATTTCTTTCTTATGTCAAGTCTAAATCTACCCCCTTCCAATTTACATCCATTGTTTCTAGTCCTCCCATCCAATATTATGTTAAAAATTCCTTCCCCTGCCTTTCTGTAGGACCCCCTCAGGTACTGATAAGTTACTATTAGGTCCCCTCTGAGCCTTCTCTTCTCCAGGCTGAACAACCCCAACTCCTTCAGCCTGTCTTCATAGGGAAGTTGCTCCTGCCCTTTGACCATCTTCGTGGCCCTCCTCTGGACCCGCTCCAATAGCTCAATGTCCTTCCTGTGTTGAGGGCTCCAGAACTGGACACAGTACTCCAGGTGGGGTCTCACCAGTGCCGAGTATAGGGGCAAAACATACATTAATGGATTTTGACTAAGATTTTTCAAAGGTGTCGTAGGCTTAGCTCCCTGTGTCAGATGCCTTTGGACAATTCACTGACACTGAATATTAATTTTAATATATCATTGCCACTTCAGTTGGAGAAAGCAGACCCATGACAGGGATGAACAGTGATACTGCAAAAGAAAATAAATTTCTTTGTATTACAGTCTGTCTTAATAAATTATTCTAGTTCAACTAATCTACTCTGTCAAGTACAAAAGTTTATTGAATAGAAAGTTGAGCAGAGGATATTACATTAGATGACATGCTTAACTTGTGCTAATGACTCTTTGTATTGTGCTTTGCACAATGTCCAGAGTACTGGGTAGCAGATAATACCGTAAAAAAATATATTGCTTGCTTTATTTCTTAAAAGGACAAAAGAAAGTGTTCTAAGCCAGCTGTGACACCATGCTGTCCTTTGAGAGATATTGGGCAATAGATCAGTATTGGAGGCCAAAAGAGCAAAAGTAATAGATGCATCATGTTCCCTGCAGCTCCCTGGAGCAGAATGCATCATGTTCCCTGCAGCTCCCTGGGGCAGACTAGGACAATAGTTAGCAAAACAGTAAATTCTGTGGGAATAAAACACTTGCTGTTGATGTACTTCTATCTTTTGTGTTTCTTTTTTATACCATACAGCTTAATGAGAGAAAGTGCCCTGCACTGTACAGGTGTGATGGTCAATAAAATACTACAAGACAGCTTTAAGCCACTCAGAATCAAAACTTTTTGAAAAGATGTATTTGTGTATCAATGATGGCAACCACACATGGTGAAAAAATCCAGCAGAGAAACACTATCGCTAGTCCCAAATCAAAGTATCAAAGTTCACAGGAAAACTCCCTGAAAAGGAAAGGAGATGAAGGCACTTCTGTTCTTCAGTGATGTTCTGAAAAGACACCAGTAGGACACTAATGTTACACTTAATTTGATGAGAGATGGAGATGTGAATCAGGCATGCTGGTAGAGCAGCCCTTCCCTGGAGCCAAGAGCAATGTTGCCAGATTTGGGAGCCAGGTTAGAAACTGTCCCTGTGATTGAGCACATCCAAGAGAAGTGCATCACAGATTTGATAATTAACATAATTGTTTCTCCTGTTGTACTACACTACAAGTAATAACTGTTTTGTTGCCCTTCCAGGAGTGTTACCTGCAATCATCTTGCTGAAATGTTGAGCTATAATTAACTGTCAGAAGTAGTTTTTTGACAAAGGGTCTCAAAGCATTGAATGGCAGGAGAATGGAGGCTGGTTCAGACTGTCCTTATGCAGTGCTCACAGATTATATATTCCAGCAGAAAGAAAAAGAAAAATAAAAAATTAACAAACCAAATCACAGTGAAATACAGAGACTTCAAAATATTTGAGCTAAATTTACACTCATTTCTCAAAATAGTTATACAATGTTATGCAACTCTTAAAGTACAGAGCTCCGATTCAAAATAGAGAGCGTGAAACTGAAGTCACTGTTGAGAGAGTGAGCGAGCTGGATGTGCAGGGTATGGTTGGTGGTCATTCCTCTTTCCTCCATGAAGTACATGATCCAATGCATCACTGCTGATTACTTTCAGTTAAAAATAGCTGGCACCCTGTAAGGTCCTGCACACTGCATGGTACCTTTCCTCCCTCCTTTTCTACTTGAGTTAATTAGCACTATTTTTCTGAGACGAGAGTATATTTTCTTAAATTCCATCCTAACTTCATTTCTGCAAACTAAGGGTAGTTCCTCCTCATTGTGATTCTCATTTTCAGGGAGTGTAATGAGATTTCAGTCAACTTACATTTGATCTAGAAATTTTGCTGCATCTTCCAAAAAGTTTTAGGAATATGACACAAACAACTAAATCACTCTTTTACAATGTGTTCTGGTGTGCATGTGAAAGCCTCTGCTGGGCTTCGCTCTTTGGCATGTGCCTGATTTTAGACAGAGGATTAAACCCAAGCTATCTGTCAGAGTGGGGTGTGGACCTGGAGTAACGCTACAAACTCAATTGTGAGTATGATCTCTCTCCTTTATTGCTAGTTTCACACAGTTTATATAGACGGGACACAGTATAAACAACCTTATGATTGGATAACTGATGCTGTCTATGCGTCTTAAGCTGGCAGCTAATTGGTTAACTGGATCGGTCCACTCTGGGCAGTACTTCCTCAGTTCCNGCAGACTAGGACAATAGTTAGCAAAACAGTAAATTCTGTGGGAATAAAACACTTGCTGTTGATGTACTTCTATCTTTTGTGTTTCTTTTTTATACCATACAGCTTAATGAGAGAAAGTGCCCTGCACTGTACAGGTGTGATGGTCAATAAAATACTACAAGACAGCTTTAAGCCACTCAGAATCAAAACTTTTTGAAAAGATGTATTTGTGTATCAATGATGGCAACCACACATGGTGAAAAAATCCAGCAGAGAAACACTATCGCTAGTCCCAAATCAAAGTATCAAAGTTCACAGGAAAACTCCCTGAAAAGGAAAGGAGATGAAGGCACTTCTGTTCTTCAGTGATGTTCTGAAAAGACACCAGTAGGACACTAATGTTACACTTAATTTGATGAGAGATGGAGATGTGAATCAGGCATGCTGGTAGAGCAGCCCTTCCCTGGAGCCAAGAGCAATGTTGCCAGATTTGGGAGCCAGGTTAGAAACTGTCCCTGTGATTGAGCACATCCAAGAGAAGTGCATCACAGATTTGATAATTAACATAATTGTTTCTCCTGTTGTACTACACTACAAGTAATAACTGTTTTGTTGCCCTTCCAGGAGTGTTACCTGCAATCATCTTGCTGAAATGTTGAGCTATAATTAACTGTCAGAAGTAGTTTTTTGACAAAGGGTCTCAAAGCATTGAATGGCAGGAGAATGGAGGCTGGTTCAGACTGTCCTTATGCAGTGCTCACAGATTATATATTCCAGCAGAAAGAAAAAGAAAAATAAAAAATTAACAAACCAAATCACAGTGAAATACAGAGACTTCAAAATATTTGAGCTAAATTTACACTCATTTCTCAAAATAGTTATACAATGTTATGCAACTCTTAAAGTACAGAGCTCCGATTCAAAATAGAGAGCGTGAAACTGAAGTCACTGTTGAGAGAGTGAGCGAGCTGGATGTGCAGGGTATGGTTGGTGGTCATTCCTCTTTCCTCCATGAAGTACATGATCCAATGCATCACTGCTGATTACTTTCAGTTAAAAATAGCTGGCACCCTGTAAGGTCCTGCACACTGCATGGTACCTTTCCTCCCTCCTTTTCTACTTGAGTTAATTAGCACTATTTTTCTGAGACGAGAGTATATTTTCTTAAATTCCATCCTAACTTCATTTCTGCAAACTAAGGGTAGTTCCTCCTCATTGTGATTCTCATTTTCAGGGAGTGTAATGAGATTTCAGTCAACTTACATTTGATCTAGAAATTTTGCTGCATCTTCCAAAAAGTTTTAGGAATATGACACAAACAACTAAATCACTCTTTTACAATGTGTTCTGGTGTGCATGTGAAAGCCTCTGCTGGGCTTCGCTCTTTGGCATGTGCCTGATTTTAGACAGAGGATTAAACCCAAGCTATCTGTCAGAGTGGGGTGTGGACCTGGAGTAACGCTACAAACTCAATTGTGAGTATGATCTCTCTCCTTTATTGCTAGTTTCACACAGTTTATATAGACGGGACACAGTATAAACAACCTTATGATTGGATAACTGATGCTGTCTATGCGTCTTAAGCTGGCAGCTAATTGGTTAACTGGATCGGTCCACTCTGGGCAGTACTTCCTCAGTTCCCAGATAAGGTGCCGCTTTGTTTACATAACTTTACTTGTTTACCATCTTGTTCCCAGACTCAGGAGAGAACAAGGTCACTCTGCGGCATCCAGCTAAGGCTTCACTACTTACGCTAATGGTGCTTCAAGCTCAAATGGTGGGTTGCTCACAATGGGTTAAGCAAATGCTTAAAAGTTAAAAGAGAGTCTCATCCAGAGAAATCAACAGCTTCAAGCTGTTGGGAATAATCATGCTTAGAGTACNTTACATAACTTTACTTGTTTACCATCTTGTTCCCAGACTCAGGAGAGAACAAGGTCACTCTGCGGCATCCAGCTAAGGCTTCACTACTTACGCTAATGGTGCTTCAAGCTCAAATGGTGGGTTGCTCACAATGGGTTAAGCAAATGCTTAAAAGTTAAAAGAGAGTCTCATCCAGAGAAATCAACAGCTTCAAGCTGTTGGGAATAATCATGCTTAGAGTACATATATCACTTGGCAATGTGAAGAATGCAACAGCAATTTATTGTCACAGGAAACTCTGACTCCACGTCCCTCTCATCAAATAACTTATTTTGTCATTATTTTTAGCTAGTAAAATAAGTTAAAGACAAGTTAAATTACTTCTGAGCCAAAAATTTGCACATCAGTATTTTTTTTTCAAATTTGGAAATCTCCAGTGAAAAACAACTATTAATTTGTCCAGTACCTTCTGAAGATCATCACTTTCCTGCCCATGCCAAACCAGCTAACACAGTCATGATCTGAATAACCCAAAAAGAACAGAATGTCTCATTCATTTACATACAGTAAACACAAGTTTAATCCAAATGCAATTGTGAAATAGTTTTGAAATCCTTCTTTCATTGCCATTAGAAGATTGTTGGCTGATGAGAGTCCCAGAAGGTTGTATCGTCTCATATTTACATGGGAGGATTAAATTACAAAATTTTTTTTGGTAAGATCATTTGTCTTTTGTTTCCTGAGCACTCTATTTATGTCTGTTGAACTACTATTTCTAAGATTAAGCATCAGGCACCTTCAATATCCATCCAGTATAAACTCAGCCTTTAAAGGAGGACATGCACAAAATCTGGCACATACAAGCAAAGTCTGTCTGTATCACTCCAGTCTAGATAAACTTTAGAAGCTGGAAACAGGCCTGTCTAGCATCATAATTCTGTCTGCATTTATCTGGCACCACTCTTCCTGCTCATTCTTTTGATTCATTCTGTATTTTCTTCTTTTAGTATTTTCTTAGAACAAGTACCTGACTCTCAGTATAATTCTAATTTTGAACACTCCTGGGAGTGGGTGTTGAGGCTGAGTCACGTCCCAAAGACAAAACTGGTACAGTTTGTAAAATCATCATAGAAAAGGTAAACTATCTTGGAGAAAAAAATCTGTCAGGGAAGATGTCTCAAAGTTAGATGTCAGAGTTAGATGTCACAGAGAAGAACAGTTGATAAGGCATGGCCAAAGGAAAAAAACAAACCAACAAGAGCTGAGTAGACTAGGTATAAATTTTTTACTTCAAAATTAGAGTTTAATTTTGAAATAGCTGTGAGTATGAAAAGCTTCGTGGTCTCTCCTCAGTGCCTGATGGTTAGAAGAATCCATTCCCTAAAAACACCCCAGATCATCTGATACAACAGGTATTTGTGGCATAGGGAGTCCCAGCCTGAGCCATATAAGTTGTAGCTCAGTTTCACTACCATGAAACAGCAAAGGAAACTTCCTGTTCCCATCAGAGCTGGTAAGTAGAAGTAGAATCTCTGTTCACACGGAGCAAATTTTACAACTGACCAAATGTCAGTACAAACATCTCTCCTTAATCTTACCTTTTTCTATTAATTGCTTTGGTAAGAGCCAGCACGAGAACACTGATAAATAAACACAGCAAGTGAATGGTCCACATGCAGTACCTGGTCAAACAGAGGCCAGCTCTTGTGCACCCTTCTAAATGTATGACAGCACAAATCAAATAAAACAGGAAAGGAGGCAAGAAAGGACATCAAACAGCAGGCAATGCAGCCAGGCAATGCATTTTTCATCTTCAGAACTAATGCTTTGTAATTTCTTTAATGGGTTTCACTGATCAGCCTAAAGATATCTGTTAATGAATTACTTAACTCACATAATGTCCTTGCAGCATAGCAGTATTAAATTGTACTATAGACAAGTCAAATGAGTAGCCAGGAAAACCCTTGACCTGGCCAAGTGTACACAGACCATTGAGGAACAATGGGGGGAAACTGCAGATGCAGCAGCACCTCCTCCCAACCCACTGCACTTGCTTTAGTAAAACACATATTACAGTGACACCAGGAGAATGGCAATGTGACAAGTGCTTCCCTCTTCCTTTCCACATCACTTCTACTCCCTTCAGGACCTGCAAAAATCCAGCTATACATTTTGGTGAATTGTGACAGAATAGCTACTGTCAGACAGAGTTACTCCCATCAGTTTTAGGGAAAGTGGCACCAAAAATTCAAGCATCAATGATCCCTGTAAGTACATGCTAGTTCAGTGGCCATACCAGACAGTTTTTCAAATCAGCAGTCAGCAAAAAAAAAAATAAAAATCATTATTAAAATAGTGTGATTGGGGAAAAATAAATCAGTTTATGACTTGCCTTTACTAACAGAATATGACTTACAAGATTGGCACCAATTGTTATTTGTTTCAACTAAAATTGTGGATGTTTGCTTCCCTTTTCTGAGTAAAATGTCCATTAAGTATTTATGGAACGATATGAGTCAGAGGAAGCTTGCACAGCATTCATAGTGTGCAGTAGAGTACTATTGCTTTAGTCATCTGCTTGGAAAAGCTATCAGGCCATTAAGAATGACTTGCAAGGCCACAAGAGAATAAATTCTAACCTTGATTGGCCTTCTGCATCTACTCAGAATAATTGCAAGATGAACTTTTTATTGTATGAGTAATCAGGAACCACAGAGATGTTGATAAAAGCAATAACTTGCAATTGCTGGGTTATGCTGAATGCAGAGTCATTGATGGATCAGCTTTGAAATTTCTTCTGATCATTAATGACAAGTGGGAGCCAAGCAAATGAAAAAGAAATAGATAGAAGTTTACATTGCTTAATCTGATTGTGCAGGTCCTCACAGAAGAAGAGCAATTCAAACATCTGTTACTGTCTGTTACAATTTCCATCTTGAGAAATCAGCATCTCAGATTTCTTCAGAAAGGGAGCCTGTGTTGAATCAGGAGCTGGTTCGAGCTGTACTTAATTAGAGTAAATCAGTGCCACAAATGTTACATAGTACTAATTCAGATAGAAGTAATGGAGCTCCTGTGTGATTTGATTTTCTGTTGACAATCACTATGGGAAGTGATTTCTAGAAGAAATCATTCCAGAAAGTTCTTCAGAGAGTACTGGAGTTAAACATAGTTTAAGCGGATTAGAAGGGAATTTTTACTGGTGAAGGGTAGAAATCAAAGATGTTTTTTTAATTCTCAATACAATGGATGCACTCAGGCAAAATGGCATAATTATCAACTCATTCCCTAGCAGATTAGAGGTATGAAACTGACCCTATTACTAATAAAAATTCAGTTTCAAAACAATGGCTGTGGTTCACCACATCTCATAAGATGCTGTGTGGCCTGAGGGACAGCTACTCCAGAGAGACTCACCTGCAGCCTGAGGGAACTCTTCTCTATGTGCTCTCAAATTATTATTTTCCTACACCTATACGGAACACAACATTTCACCTTTGGTTGAAAAGATCTTTCACTGATTATTTTTATGACACAAATTTTGGATGATTTTGAAAGGAAAAGTTGGCTGTTTATTTTTCAAAACCTCTCCTGCCTTACCTTTCAGACAATACTCTTGAGTTAAAAGTATATATATGCTTGGCTGGATCACAGGCTCCTCAGCAATGCAGCAACTCCACTGCAATTTGTTTCTACTTTTCTTAAAGTTTAAAGATTTTGGGGTTTTTTTGAGTAACTCCAGCAACAATCTTGCCCAATCCTATTATATATAGATAGTTCATTTCCTTCCCTTTCTCTTCTTGTGTTTTGTTTTGTTTTGTTTAATAGCCATGGGGACCTAAGCAAGGGGAGGTTGTGTTTCACATGTCTGAGAGAGGCAAGGAATTGTTGAGTTACAGGACCAGCCAGAGCAGATGTACATGGCTCCTCCATGTTTCTGCACTGGATTGTGAGAGGCAGTGAGGGAGCAGATGAAGACAGGCAGACTTTGTCATATCTGCCTGTGTTTAAGAGCCAGTCAAAGCTCTCATGAAAAGGAATGAAGAGAATAGGTTTTTGTCCTGTGTGATGCTCGTTTCTTGTGTTTCTTGGGTTCAATACCTATGCATAATTTCGTCAGTGTAATGTTATAGTAATCCCTGAATTCTCAAGGGTTTTTTTAGGGTTTTACTTGTTTTCTTTTTACTCACATAGCCTTTCTTTGTTGACATTATGTTTTTTCAGTGTTTCTGTTATGGCATTGCAGGCGTTGCCCAGAAATCACTCTCTCACTCAGGCATTACATAACAACTGCACCAGATATTGCTGATATTTCCCTCTGTTTACAAAGCAAACTTGGTTTCCTTTTCATGTTTTCCAGTATACAATTGTCAGTTTACAAATAATCACTGAGTCATTTTTACCAAGCTATCATCTTTCCACTCCCTGTGTCCTAGTCCCAAGTGACAGAGAGCACATGGAAAGAACAGTAAATAGCAGAAAGGGCAGACAATCTGCTGCTGTAGCAGAGGGAAGTTGTTTTGACTTGATGTAAAAGGTTGTGAGGTTATTGCAGTGCTAATAATAAGCCTTTTAATTTGGCAGTGTTGATGCAGGGGTTCTTGTTTCATTTGTTTTTAAACTGTTTTTCTTTCAATTTTCAACATGCATTACTAGGAGCTAAATCTCTGGTTGAAGTAAACTAGCACTGCTTCCCTTAAGTCACACGGACTGCTGAAGCCCCAACACCATATCTGCAGCCATTTATTATTAAGGGGTGCTGGAACTTAGAGTTTAAAACTGAAAAATAATTGTTTTGGTGTTGCCTCCTATATGGTAAACCTGCAGGTGTGTCAGACAGCCTTGGCTGCATATGCACTAGTCTGCACCCATCACCCTGAAGTGGTCCAGGATGGAGAGCAGCAACCTCAAGACAGCTAAAGCTGGCATTGGTGCCAAATACCAACCCTAATCACTGATGTTTTACACATCTAATGTCTCTTGCCAGCCCCTTTTATATGCATGCTCTTTGGTGACATACAAGGGAATAAATGTGAGCAATACAGAGGATTTATTCTCCTTGTATTTCCTAGCCTGAGCTAGAAAGAGAAATGAGTCTGCTTCTCACATCTCACAATTCTCTCTCTAAAATTTTCAAGTCATGACCAATAATCATCTTACACAAGGAAGACCATGAAAGAAGATTCAGACTGGAAAGCCACAAGTACTAATCTGCTTTCAGACAGCACTCTCTGCTGCTGTGTACTTCTAACAGACATGGTAATGATACAGTACCAAAAACACTACTTTGCCCTTTCCATGGTAGATGTTAACAGTCACAAATAATCACTGAATCAATGCAAACTAAGAGCAGCTTATTCCTTTGCAGTCCTCCCAGTAGTGTGTCACACTACGATCCAGCACAGTATCTCATAGAAATAAATGTGTCCTTTCTCTTTTTTCTTCTGCAGCATTTGCATTTCCCTCCAGTGAATTTTATGACCATGTTCATTGACAGTGTTTTTACAGAAACAGTTTCAGATTCTTAAAGGCGGGGTGGAGGAGGAAGGATGTCACACAGAAGGCTTTCCTAATGCTATGATGCCTTCTGGGCTGCAGGGAACTGAGAAAGTTTTCATCCTAAAGGCTCAGCTTTGGAAGAGCAATTTCATCTCCTGAGTTGCTAAAGAAATATTCCTTCCAAATTGAGACTGGCATTGCACACTAAAAAGAGATGTGAAACAGCTGTGTTTGACATTACAGCTTCCACTTATAAAGTGATTTCTTCCTCAGTCACTAGGAAACTGCGAGGCAGGACCATACCCCGGACTATGGGGTAATGAGGTGGACTGTATACTGGCTGAAGAAAATAAGCCCGAGAGTTGTGGTCAATGGGACAGAGTCTAGCTGGAGGCCTGTGCTTAGTGGAGTCCCACAAGGACTGGTACTAGAACCAGGACAGACCAATGTATTAATCAATTACTTAGATGAGGGACTAGAGTGCACTGTCAGCAAGTTTGCTGATGACACAAAGCTGGGAGGAGTGGCCAACACACCAAAGGGCTGTGCTGCAATCCAGTGAGTCCTGGACAGGCTGGAGAGTTGGAAAGGACGAAATTCAATGAAATATAATAAGGGTAAGTGTAGGGTATTGTATTTGGGCAAGAACAACATCATTTATCTGTATAAGTTGAAGACTGAGCTGTTAGAGTGCAGTGCAGGGGTCCCGGTGGACAGCAGGATGACCATGAGCCAGCAATGTTCCCGCGTGGCCAAGAAGACCAATGGCATCCTGGGCTGTATTAGAAAGGGCATAATCAGTAGGTGGAGGGAGGTTACTCTCTCCCTCTACTTTGCCCTGGTGGGACCACATCTGGAATACTGTGACCAGTTCTAGGATCTTCTGCTCAAGAAGGACAGGGAATGGCTTGAGGGAGTCCAGCACAGAGCCACAAAGATGAGTATCTTCCTTCCAAGGAAAGGCTGAGGGAGCTCTGTCTCTTTAGCTTGGAGAAGAGAAGACTGAGAAGTTACGTCATTCATGTTTATAAATATATAAAGGATCATAGAATCATAGAATCATAGAATAGTTTGGGTTGGAAGGGACCTTAAAGATCATCGAGTTCCAACCCCCCTGCCATAGGCAGGGACACCTCCCACTAGATCAGACTGCTCAGTGCCTTGTCCAGCCTGGTCTTGAACACCTCCAGAGAGGGAGCATCCACAGCCTCTCTGGGCAACCTGTTCCAGTATTTCACCACCCTCACTGTAAAGAATTTCTTTCTTATGTCCAGTCTAAATCTACCCCTTTCCAATTTGCATCCATTGTTTCTAGTCTGCCCATCTGATATCATATTAAAAAGTCCTTCCCCTGTCTTTCTGTAGGACCCCCTCAGGTACTGATAAGTTACTATTAGGTCCCCCCCGAGCCTTCTCTTCTCCAGGCTGAACAACCCCAACTCCTTCAGCCTGCCTTCATAGGGCAGTTGCTCCAGCCCTCTGACCATCTTCGTGGCCCTCCTCTGGACCTGCTCCAATAGCTCAATGTCCTTCCTTTGTTGAGGGCTCCAGAACTGGACACAGTACTCCAGGTGTGGTCTCACCAGTGCCAAGTAGAGGGGCCAAATCACCTCTCTGGACCTGCTGGTCACACTCCTCCTGATGCAACCCAGGATTTGGTTGGCCTTCTTGGCTGCGAGTGCACACTTGGCTCATGTTGAGTTTGTCATCCACTGACACACCCAAGTCTTTCTCTTCAGAGCTGCACTCAAGCCACTCTCCACCCAGCCTGTATCTGTGCTTGGGATTGCTTCGTCCCAGGTGCAGGACCTTCAACTTGGCCTTGTTGAACTTCATGAGGTTGGCATGGGCCCACCTCTCAAGCCTGTCAAGGTCCCTCCGGATGGCATCCCTTCAGGTGAATCAACTGCACCACACAGCTTGATGTCATCTGCAAACTTGCTGAGGCCAATCCTCTATGTTGCACATAACACACAGTTTGCCCTAGATAGACAGCAGAAACATGAAAATAATGTGAAAAAGGAGGCACTAGATCTCTAAGAGAATTTTAATCTCAGCCTTGCAATACCCATAACTTGATACCTTCCAACCTTGCTAGCATATCCTTGAGGGAGTTTCCAGATATGTAAGTAGTAACATGCTGAACAACATTGTCCACAAACTATAGCAGTATCCTACATCAGCTTCTGAATGCAGTACCAAAGGAAGCATCTGGCTGGGTCCTACATCCAGGTCTAAGAGAAATATCACCTTCCATGAAAGATCCACAGCTACCAACCCACTTCTAAGTACGGGACCTTGAGTTGATCTAAGTCTCTTATAGAAAGAATTTGTGAAACCTTTGGTTTTCCCACTTCTAACCTCGGTGAAGCTATTTGCTGATATATTCTCCTCCATGTTCTGTGATGACAAAGTAAAATATTATTTTAAATGTGAAATAAATCTAAATATGATTAAGTAATCTAATTTACGTTCTCAAACACCTCAGTATCTTTCACACTTGTGGTTATGTATTTGCCATCTATATTTTACAACAATAACCAACTTACCATTTTATGGTAATGCCCAAATGCAGAACATGGTGAAGCTAATAAAATAATTGTTCACACATACGTAAACCACCCTAGAACAACAAATGTTAAAGCAATCAATGAAGATAATAGTGGAAGACAAAACAGCAGCCAAAAACAAACCAAGAAATGAGGTTATTTGTAGTTAAGCAACTAGTGACTTAGACCACTTAGAAAACCAATTCAGCAACCCTGTCATACAGGTTTATTGTTACCCTTCCTCCTTCAGCATTAGCAGAAAAATCAATAAACACTTGCCTGATGCCATAACTTTTCTTGGGAAGAAAGTCTGAGGTGTTACTCCTTCAGTTCTTTATTTAGCTTTACCCACAGGACTGGTACAACATATTTGTATCGACAATGTTGCAACATATGTCAACATTTCTCAAGTGGCTGCAGATCACCGTCTCCAATAGTAAGCAAACGAATGAAAAAGAACCTAGCTCAGGCTCATACGTCACAAAATGTGACAGGTTTGTTTTATATGTAGCAAATGGCAAAAAGTAACTGCATAAAATGTTCTGTCTTTGTTCTGGGTTGCAATGGATGTGAGTGTCATTGAGCTAGCTCCTCTTTGGACACAAAATATCAGCCTTAATTCTGAGTTGCAGTAATTAAATAAACAGGATTTCAATATGGGTTTTCTTGTAGAGTCACATTTCTATTCTAACACCAAAAAAAATAAGTAGTTTTTCATGTAGGATCTTAATGCTGAAAAGATGATTACTGGTTCTGTTGTTTGGCAAAGTAGTCAACCCTAATTAAAAGTTCATTTAGGCCTTTTAGTATTTCTTTTTCATGCCTCACATTCTCAGCAGCTAGCTCAGAAGCTGCAGTAAGCAATCCCAGTTGCACACTGGGAACAATGCTGGTTGCTATCCCACTGATATGGCATTCATTCCTTCCAGAGCCCCCTGAAGATAGCCACTGCTGACATCAATGCCAATAGGATTGAATTATAGTTTTTGTTGTCCAGAGGAGGAATAGATGGGCCAAATTCACTGTCATATATGCCAAGGGAGGTCAGACAAAACCAACCCAACTCCTGGTGGTTCAGTCAAAAGACATGGACAGAGCTAAAGAGATCAGTGCAACAATCTACATGGGATTTGTGCCACAGCACTGGCCATTTATCACCACCCTTTAAGTGTGTAGTGAGGGCTCACAGCTGGGCTGGAGGCAGGGAAAAGCCAGGAGCGGGTACTTGTCCAGGCCAGAGAACTCTGTTCCTAGAAATGCTCTAACTGGAGCCAGTCCTTCAGGCAGAGGAAAATATCTCAACCATCCCAGCTGGAAAACCTTTTTTTCTTTCCCCTCTCAAGAAATAAAGTAAAATGCCCTTAATTAAAGAATATTTTAAATACCATTCAGCATTTTTTTGGGTTGATTGTTATAACAGCATTGGGTGGATGATGGATCCCTGGAATAAATCAGGCATCTGCTACTGCAGAAAGGTATTTTTGTCCTGCCGTTCCCCTTCTGCCCTCTTGACTGCTCTGACAGATCTAATCAGATATTTAATTATGTTCTTTCAAAAGTGAGCAGGAGTGGCATTCAATGACCAGGGAAGATATTCCCAAGGAAAATATTCACTTTCTCCCAGAGAAAAAAAATAATCTCTCTTTGGGACTGTAATTACAATGAAATGTGGATTGATTGCAGATGATTTACTCAGCATCCCAGGATTTGAGAAACGAGTCATTATTGAACCAGACAATACTGGACAAATTTAAAAAAAAATATCTTCAGTTGAGTGGGAAAAAAAAGAGAGTTCTTCAGTACACTGATAAAAAAGATACATATTCAGAAGAACTGCAGGGATATATTTGTTTACAGAATTAAAGAGAAAATGCTTGCATGTCTAAGTTTTTCACACTTGTTTTGTAACAACTATCTAATAAGAACATATCATGTTTAGATTTTATATATCTGTATGTATATATGAAAGAAACCCTGTACTTTAAAAAAAAAAACAAACTAGTATCTGCAATGTCCTTAAGCCTTGGACTACTTCTGGATAGAAAGAAAGCAAATCCTAGAAATCTGCTTATTTTGAATCAGACTTATGGTAATAGTGTCATTTTAAAGAGATCTGTAATTGAGATGAAATCCTGTGTCTATTAACTGCCACACTTCTGGGCTGTGTCAGAGAATCTGAGACAGAGTTTGGCTGAAAAAAATTACAGACTTGGCATGTGCTGATAACAAGGAATATTAAGTATTTTCTGGCAGTTCACTGAACCCTTGCAGACTTAAGGCAGACTGGTGCCACTATCCACTGCAAGGTGATACACAGTACAGACTCTTATGGAAGAAGTCGAGAGATAACAAGCCTGAGGAAAAATGTTGAACTAAAATTCAACACTACATTATTGTCCATTTCTCTACTTATTGAAGTGGACTTTGGGAAAGGAAAGTGGCTTTAAGGTCTGCTACCTATGAAGTATATATTTTATAAGAGGTCGAATCAGGTGATGAGTTATTGGAACAGCAGTACAGCAGATGCTGAGAAATGTTGTCTATACTATAATATGCCTGAGTTGTAGGAATGTTATTCCAAACAGCCGCTGAAAGTAAAATTTGGGAATTGTATTTTGAAATGGGAAACTGGGACAAACAATCCCAAAACACACGTTTATGAGTGTGATTATTAGTATGAAACTACTTGAACAAATTTTGCCCAGTCTCAATAATTGCCATGTCATTAAAATAAAGATTTGTGAACAACTGCCAGCTGTGCTTTGCTATGGAAAATTAAAACCAATACAGAATTATACTCCATCATTCACTAGACTGCTTAAACTCCTTTAACTTAAATGGAAGTCCATCACATTATTAAAGTATACTTTAAAAACATCTTGTAATTAATTTCCAGAAAGAAATTAGCTAACAGTAGATGAATAAACTCAACATGAGTTTGACGATAAACTCAACACAAGCCAAGTGTGCACTCACAGCCAAGAAGGCCAACCAAATCCTGGGTTGCATCAGGAGGAGTGTGACCAGCAGGTCCAGAGAGTTGATTTTGCCCCTCTACTTGGCACTGGTGAGACCACGCCTGGAGTATTGTGTCCAGTTCTGGAGCCCTCAGCACAAGAAGGACATTGAGCTATTGGAGTGGGTCCAGAGAAGGGCCACAAAGATGGTCAAAAGGCTGGAGCAACTGCCCTATGAAGACAGGCTGAAGGAGTTGGGGTTGTTCAGCCTGGAGAAGAGAAGGCTCGGGGGGGACCTCATAGTAACTTATCAGTACCTGAGGGAGTCCCTACAGAAAGACAGGGGAAGGACTTTTTAATATGATATCAGATGGGAGGACCAGAAACAACGGATGTAAATCGGAAGGGGGTAGATTTAGACTCGACATAAGAAAGAAATTCTTTACAGTGAGGGTGGTGAAGCACTGGAACAGGTTGCCCAGAGAGGCTGTGGATGCCCCCTCTCTGGAGGTGTTCAAGGCCAGGCTGAACATGGCATTGATCTGCCTGATTTAGTGGGAGGTGTCCCTGCCTATGGCAGGCGGGTTGGAACCCGATGATCTTTAAGGTCCCTTCCAACCCAGGCTATTCTATGATTCTATGATTCTATGAAGCATGGGTTTTTTACTGCACACCCCCGACTGACCAGCCCTCAGAGATGCTTGAACCTGGAAAAATCACAATCAAGTGCAACCCTGCCAATGTTGTACAACATTCTCATAATCAGGTCCATTCAGACAAATCCTAGGAGAAATGTGCTCAGACATGGCTGGTGAAAACCAATCCCAAGCATTTCAATGGCAAGTGTTTTTTAGGGTGCTGGTAGTAGCTGATATACCAGCACAGCTGCACTCTCAAAAATCAGGCATTTCTGATTTAGGTGCTAAACAAAAAACTTAAAAGTTCGAAGATGACTTTGGGAAGAAGAGGAGCCAAGAGAGATTTTAGAAGGCATTTGTATGCTTGAAGTGAAAGACAAGGAAAATGCTATTCATCAGGCACATGGAATTCTTAGGAAAATCCAGGTGTTACTCTGCCCATTTCTTTTTTTCAGAACTAAGATCACATCTTCTGTAAGAATTTCCATTAGTTATGTGCCTAATTTGTATTGTTATGCTGTAAAAAAAGGAATTACACATTCAAATTTAACTTCATTAATTTAACTTCATTAAATATTGCAGAGTTTAATGAAGGTGCAACTGAGACACTGTTGCAAACACCAGCTGATTTTTACAATAAATGATGAGATGGAAAAAAAAAGCCTTCCTGAGCTCATGTCTACTTTGAAATTATTACTGAAACGCAGCTCCAAAACTGTATTAGGAAAGTGGACAAACGAGAACCAAAGACATTTTCTTGTCCTTCTCAGTGCCTGTTAATAAAAGATGATGAATGCAAGTTAAAAATATTACAACCAAAACGTTATTTTCACACAGAAAAAATTGTTCTCAACTTACACACAGGCACATAAGTAAGGAGTTATGTGGATGTCACAATGGTGTAAAAGAGACACTATGAGGGGCATGTGACCTATAGGTCATTCATTGAACGGGATTTTAAAATTGAAAAAGAGTTGAATATGTAAGGGAAAAGTAGGCAAAAGAAGGCAGAATCACCATGGGAAATGAGAGGGCAGCAATCCACCAGGAGCTAAGTGTTGATGTGCTATGTTTGACTGGCAGAGGCAGAGTACTGAACTCCTAATGTGTGGGGGAATAGTCCATATTGATCACACAGAACACAAGTAGTATTAGCAAGGAGTTTGCCCAGTAATTGCAGCAAAGCTTAAATCACTCAAGGCTTGCAAAGAAACACACTTTAAAAAGGTAGGGTGCAAGGGTGGGCAGAGTGGTGTGTGCCCTCTCCCATCAGCCTTCTCCCAGGGATGCTTTGGTCCCATCTGGCAGGTGAGCTGGTGCTGGGTGTCCCGAGCCACTGCCCTGGGGTGCAAAGACACAGCTACTCACCAGTTGACTGCTCATGTTTCCAGTGTGGCACAAAAAGCCTTCATGGAGCCACTTAATGCAGGAGGGAGAAAGAAAATATGTTTTTGCATCCTGTCCCACAGCCTTTTTAATCTTGCTCTAGGTCATTTCAGCCACAAATGTCAAACTAATTAAAAGAAAAACAAGACCTGATTTGAATCCCCAGGCTGAGACTGCAGCCCTCTAAAATTTCTTCTGGTGTCAGTAATTTATGGGGGGTTTGCTGGTTTGTCTTTGTGGGGGTTTTTTGTTGTTTTTTTAAAATTATTTTTATTTTTAAATTCTTCTCTGTAGATTGAGCTAACTTCAGAAGGGGAAATAAGCCCACTCTGAGGAATCTTTTTACATTAGCTCTAATGGTCCAACGTGCAAATCTCTCTCTTTACATTAAAAAGCCCCTGATCTTTTTTAAAAGGCTAGTGTATGCTGCAGACAAAATCCTAACTAAAACTCCTAACTCTTTGGATGTTTATCTAATGTCGTGTTGAATTTTTTTGTGTAATATCTGAAGTGTGTTGCCAATGACAGATTCAGGTTGCAATCTCTGCTGGAGAGGAACATGAGTCTTTTTCTGCATGTAAATTTCTGATGATGTTAATGGCCATCAGCACATCAACACAGAACATATAATCCTACTAATAATCAATTTCTTGGCTGTACCACAATCCATTCATATGAAAAAGGTAGAACTGAATGTAGCATCTTTGAAGTTTGTATGTTGGGGTTTTTTTTCACATTTATGTAGAAATGTTCATCTTGCAGGTTTTAATCCAACTAAAAGCCTTTGCAGAGGCATCCAAAGAGTAAGATGCTCTACCCAGGGATGTATCTATATTATTATTTCTGCATATTTGCATCTCTTTGTCCTCAACTTCTTTTATTTTAAAAGAGAAAAAGAAAGGAAAAAAAAGAAAAAGAAGAAAGGGGAAAAAAAGAAAAAAAAAAAGAAAAAAAGAAAGAGAAAAAAAGGAAAAGAGAAGAGAGAAGTACTTCCATTTGAATAGGAATTCTAGGCAACAGAAATACAATTTACACTCCCGAAATACTGACCATGTGGTCAGTTCCTCAGCTTAACAGATTCTTGTCTCACAGCATTCCACCAGATGGCTACCTGTGAGTGCTTGAATACTTATCCATCACAAACACTCCTGAGACTGTGTCACTGGCCATTTGCAATACAAACCTTACTGTCTCTCTTCATGGTCCATCAAATTTGAAGGTACCCTACTGATACTGATGGGAAAAAAACCCTGCACCAGACCTGCCTACTTACAGAGGCTACTCTCTGGGATGTGTGAAACCCCTGCAGAACCGGGACCTCATAGTAGCTTATCAATACAGATAAGGGTCCTACAGAAAGGCAGGGGTAGGACTTTTTAATCTGATATCTGATGGGAGGACTGGAAATAATGGACGAAAATTGGAAAGCGGTAGGTTCAGGCTAAATATAAGAAAGAAATTCTTTACAGTGAGGGTGGTGAAACACTGGAACAGGTTGCCCAGAGAGGTGGGGCATGGGGGTTGGAACTCGATGATCTAGACACCAATACCTGTTAGAGACTTGCTGCAGCAGTGGATGCCAGGCAGAGCCCAATGGTGCTGAGTCTGCACTGCCCTAAGTTGGAGAGGTGTAAAGTGAAGCCTTTGCTGGCCAGCAGAATAAATGTCAACAGGAATAAAATTTGACCGAGGTCAGAAGCAACTGGGAACACTCTTATGTCTTTATTATGTCTTTTCATTGCACTGGGAATAAAAGCCCAGATCCATGAGAAGGCAGAGATCACCAAGAAGATGTAAATACATTTACATTTTCTGGAAATAAAACCATGTCTAAAAACAGCTGGAGCCCTGCAGAGGATTCAGAAGGTGGTGTGGCTGAGGGGGCTGTGGTCAGGCAGGGAGCTGGCAACTGTACAGATTAATTTCAAGGCTTTTGTTTCATATCTCTCTCTGCACCAGCTGAAATGATTTTACAAGGTCTGGATGACACTATGTAACCTCTGTCGACAGAATGGGTGAAAAGCATCTCCAAATACAGCAATGTCATGTGTTATTCTCCTTTGATATTTAGAAGAAGTCATCTGGAGGCACTGTCCCTTCTTGAGAGAAAAGAGACCTTACTAATCACCACAGGAGTACAGCAATTTTCTTTCTCTTTTCTCACACCCTACACCCCTTGATCTGTCCTGGCTCTGTGGCAGCAGCTGTGTAAGAGCAGCTGACAGCAGCTGCAAAATTTCAGCAAGCACAGGAGCTGCCAGGGCTCCATCACCTTTCTGTTTTACAGCAGGATGCATAGTTGTGTGGTGAGAAAGCAGAATGTTCATCCAGCTACTTTTGCAGAAGAATGAAGACAGTTCCAGACAAACACTTTAACATTCAAATACCAGCAGCGACCACATAACCACCTCTCAGGCCTGTGTGTTGGAAATAGTATTTTGATTATCATATTTCAATGGTCTTTCTGTCACTGGAACGCTTCACAGTTGTTGCCTTTAAATTCACTGGTGTCAAGGAACTGCCCCAAAACACCAGATGAGATAAAGAGACATAATGCAAACCAAGGGGTAATTCCTAAGCTGAAATATTTCCAGGTTAGGTTGCAGTGGAAGCAGGCAGCAGGAGTCAAAGCATCACTTGGTTCAAGGCCAAGTACCTTACCAACAGTTGAGATTGGGATAAAGTGACAGAAAATTCTTCTTTCCCTCGTGGCAAATCAAAGCAGAGTGAGCTACTGAGCCTTACAGGGGAGAAATCTGTGAAAAAGCTCAAAATCATAAACCTGTCTCTGATATCTCAGTCCTCAAAATGAAGTTGCCAACCTCAGTGCCTGTTTTTCACAAGTGAGCACTAAAGGACAGAAACCACAGTTCATTGTTCAGAGCTGCTGATGGTTTTAATATCCCACTTCAATTTTTTTTCAAAAATAGAAATTGCTACCAGGAAGAAACTACTGAATAGAGCGGAAAGTTTTTGTGCTGCCCAGAGTCCCCTGAAAACCGAGGAACACTTTGTTTTTCACTTTTTTTCCTTGTTTTAAAAAAAACAAAACAAAATTACTCTGTCATTATTGCTCTGAGAAGACTTACTTCTAAATGTTCATTAATTAATAGTCAAGGACTGACCCTTAGATCAGACTCAAATCTCTCTCTTATTTGTGCAAGACCTTAATAATGTTAGCCAAATTCCCTCATTCTGATACAATTCAGCTGACTTAGAGTTTCTCACTCTCCATAGTTCATAAATGAGAGGAGATTCATGTTTAATGGTTCATTTTCCATCCGCATCAGAACTGAAATAACTGCTTCATTCCCTGACCCTGCTGAAAGAGCTGATGATGGTGGTACACAAAGACGCCTTCACATGCAAAGAGTTGTGTGTCTTGTTGTTGTTAAACAAACATGTCCATGTTAATTTCAGCCTCATTAAAAATACAAGAAAAACATTCATCCTGAGATCCCAGACTGGCAATTGATACAAAAAGATGTGTTCTAAGCATTAAAAAAATCCATGCAAAACATTCCAAAACAAACAGGGAGAAAAGCTTGTTGCAAACCTAGGGATAGGTAAATACCCAAAATTATAAACCTTAAAAAAGAAAATTATTTCTAAGTCCTGCCAGCTATGTCTTGCATCATGGATAAGAGGCTTTATCATTCTTTTTACACAATTCACTTTTAATAGGAAAATCCAGGTGCAGATGTGGGCTTGATTCCAGTGCCAAGCTGCCTGCTCTGTTTAATAAAGAGTTTAATGCAATTTATTCCAAAGAAGCCAAGAGCCCTAAGACACCAGCACTAGAGATTCAGAATCCTAATTAATTTTCTGTTGGTCACACTTGTCATAGAGATTCCCTCACTTGTGCTTCTGCTAATACAGTTTAAAATATATATATAAATCCAATCTACTGCATTGCACTCAGTTGCAACTCTTCTTGAAATTATTAGTATTCATATAAGAAAATAAAATTATACCAACCAGAGTTACTCATTTATCTCCTCCTTCCCCTTTCTTCATCCCTGCCCATGAGATTGTTAATGAAGGGATAAGCATAAAAGCATGGAAATACCACTACCTTATCATGGGCTTGTGTTCAGGAGCAGGCAGCAGAAGCAGATGTTCTCACCTCTGCCAGCAAACCTTCAGGGAGACATGACACAAGAGCCTTTCCACTACATGAGGAGAAACAATTTCAGGCTTTGAAAGATTATAAGGTTACTTGAATTTCATGGGTTAGTGACATCATTTTGCAAGAATAAAGTTTTTACTGTGCATTCCTTGACTCAGAAAAAACCTATGAGAGACAAGCCAGTCATTATGTCATCTCCAGCTGCCACTGTTCTGCTTCACAACTCAACCAGGGCCATGCATGGGCTTCAAACCCTATTGAGTCAGGAAGTTCACCAACAGAGAAATGGCCTTAGTGGGACATGCAGTAATGGTATCGATAATTTCAGCAGCCCAACAGCCATGACAAGGAAAAGCTATCACGTTAACTGGTGCAGCTGTCTGAAGGTCTGGATTTGAGTATGCTAGCCATGGGGAAATAGACTCCTTGCTGGGACGCAGTGGAAGAGGCTTACCCAAAGAGGTGGGCTTGTCTGTTATTCTTGCCAGCCACATCTCACCCATTTATAACACACAGATTACTGTTCCCAGGCATAGGGCTAGCTGTGTGCTCAGCAAATTCACAGCAACTTGTGTGTCCAGTACCCACACACAACGATACTGAGGATTTAAGAAGTTGTTCCTAGGAACACAGGCTGGTGGCATTTTGTTCTGGACTAGGGTAAAATTCTGACTGAGAAAAATGCTGGCAAGGACTCAAATAATATATCACAAGTTCAATATACTCAATACAAACAAATAAACACCAGAATTTCTGACCTCAAGCCATTGTATCACTTTTGTGGTATGATGACACCATACCAGGCTATTTTAGTTCCTCCTGATTCAAGAGCCAAATGCTATTTGCTGGAAGCCAGTTCAGTTTTGGAGATTATAGACCTAGTCATGTACAGAAAATTCAATTATTTAAATTATTTAAGGGGCAGTAGTATCCTTCACCAGGTAACACACGTACATTATCTCCTTGGAGACTTGAGTTCTTTCAGCCTAGAGTTCATGACAAACTGAAATGGCAAGTACAGGGCCATTGCACATGGGCAAGGACAACAATGAGACATGAATTGTGTGAGGTTGGATCTCTGCCCCACAGCACTCAACATTGCCAAATACATCATCTGGTGTCAGAATTGGGAGGTCAGACCCTTACTTTGCAACTTTTCTCTTCCTTTTTGCTGCTGATGGAACAATACTTGTACTGCCACACAGTGTTGGTTGCAGTAGCAAAACATGGTGAAATCAGGGCAATAAACAGGATTTGCCTATAAAGGCCTGGTGAAGGTAATCTGCTGTCATGTCCTTTGGGAGTCCATCACAAGAAGATGCTAGTGGAAGACTCATTTGGGTACAACAGTGTTTAACATGCTGTGAAAATGTCTGAATCTGATTTTTCTGTAAGGCCCCAAAACCCATAGAGAAACATCATGCAAAGCAAGCAAACCACATTATTTCACAACAGATTTAACCAAGCTACATGTAAATGACCACCTAGAAACAACAGCCGTCATCTCCTGAGTAAGGTGACACCAGAATGCAGTTGAGCTACCTGGGAGTTATTCAGTATCTGGAAAGACTGCGCATATTACTTACAAAAGTGCCTTCCAGACTTCCTTTTTCCAAAAAGAATGGTACCTCTGCAGACCATGAACATTGATTTTCTGCCCATCAAAGGGAAAAATGATTTATTGTCCAGAACGATGGTGACAGAAATGAATGTTTTCAGACTACCAAGATGGTTATACACAAGAAGAAAAGAATTCAATTTGAGGTTTAAGAAGTTTGGTCTTTTTTCCATTGATACCTACAGCCCTTTACCAGAGCTTTCAATGTCAGCAGGACTGTGTCTCCCCTACTTGTAAGGAAAGACTCACTCTGTGATGATTACATATGCAAAGAATGAATAATCCATGGTGCTGAGAAAGTCCCTTGACTGGTGGAAATTTCTGACATCAGCTCCTGCTGCTTTCAGCATCACGGTTTGGGCTATTCCACCTCGCAGTAGTGTCTGTAGGACTGGCCAGTGCTACAGGGGTCAGCCCTGAGTGTCCAGGTGCACTACAATTAGAAAGAGAAGAGCAGGTTAAGACAAACACATCAGAAAAAAAGAGCTAAATCCAGCAAGAGACAAACCCTTGCAACAATGTAGGTATCATAGCTTGTCTATTTCCAGGTTGCAATTTACTGCAGTCATATAGGAAGAGTGAGGAAAAAACAACTTATATGATTTCCTATTAAAACCTCAGTCCTGATCTTTATGCCTTTTAAGACAAAAAAAATAAAGGAGTATCTATATCTGAATCCAGGAATGTATTTTCCTTCTGATTTCACAAGGCCTCCATAGCTGCAATTAGTTGTTGAGGCTGGCTGTCTACGCTAAGTGCTCCTAAGTGTTCATCAGCATTCAATACCAATATATATTAAGCACCTCAATTTTTAAGTTTCCACTTCAGTGACAGCACCCCTTTAGATGTTGGTGGGAACTGGAACAGGCTCTGGAAGAAGATGTGAATCTCTGGTAAGCTAATTTTCTTGTCTACAGAGTTTTCAAATAATCACTGCTTTAATCATATAATACTTTGCCAAGATTCTTTTGTAACAACTACACTAAAACATATCACTAGATGAAAATTATCAGAAAAATTCCCTTAAGAGCCAGAGCCAGCCCACTAAGTTGCTTTAAGAGCTGATGGGGAAGGAAAGTGCTTGCAAAAATGTAGATGAGTGGCTTGATTTGCTCTCAGGGGTCAGGGGCAAAACCACAAGCAATCTGGTGCTGGGGGAATAAAAGTGCTCTGAAAAATTCAGCTGCCTCTGAGTGTGAGAAAGGATGACTAAAATGTCTTCATTTTGATGTAATTTTTTCTGGGCAGGCAATATTTTTATGGCTAGGAACAGAAAAAACATAGAAGAACTAAAATACTGACTTTTCACAGCAGGAAACAGAATTCTACCTCACAACAGAAATCTTTCACTATATTTTCACAACAGTGGAAAAGTGACTCCTCTCTTTTCATTGAAAATGCTGTTTTCCTAGCAAAAGTCAAGTCAGTAGGCAATAGCTTCTTGAAACACAAGGTCTTGACAGGTAAGATGTTTGCTTTCAGTTAATGAAAACAGGACATTGCAAGAGAACTTGGGCTTACCCTCCTGGTCTAATCCATCTCAGAAACAGCTAAAAGACAGTAGTCAGGCTGAGTGGGGATTCAGTCTGTCTGGAGCCAGGCTTGCTCCCTATAGTTTTGCAGGACAGAAGACAATGCACTCCTGAAAATTTCTTTGTAACATCTTTCATACTCTCCATAAACTTCAATTTGTTCATTCACACTGGCCCACTAGTAGTCTAGTCATCCTTCACACACAAAATTTACCATCAAGGTTTTGTCAAGGTTTGCTGCACAAACCTAAGGGACCAAAAAAAAAATGTGGAAAAGAGGAAAAAACGATTTTTTTTTTCTCCATTGCTACAGCTATCCCATGCTCCTAATTCATACCATGAGCCACCTACAGGCTTATCAAAATGGGATAGAGATGGTTTCATCATTGTGCTCCCGCTCCTGCAGCCACAATTTGACCTTGGGCAGGTGATTTATCCAGTCTATGCATCAGTTTTCGCTTCTACAGAAATAGGGAATTGAATTTTACCTTATAGGGGCATGCTGTGAAACTGCTGAGTTTTAAGGCTGACAGGAGCAGACCTGATAAAGGGAGAGGATACAAGGCCCTTAGGCAGACACAGCTCTCTCTGGGTGCATTTCCCAGGAATTCTCCCTAACAGTGCATTTTACAAACGAGAGTAGAAGGATTTAATAATAATAAAAAAAAAGAAGTGAGAAAGAGAGAAAAAAGTAATTCTTGGTAAAAATTAAACATGACATTATCTGCCTCTCAAAGCCATAAAATTAAATTTTAAACTTTCAAATTCTGAGAGCTTTCTGATCAAACTGTAGCTGAAACAAAACAAAAATAAAATAGCATTTATAGTCAACCACTCTCCTGACAACTACTACTTTCACTCCAGGCTCAGCTTCCAGGTAACAGTGAACACGATGATTTTCCCCATGACAACCGGTTCTGCTGAGGAGCCGCCCAGCACCTGTGGTACTAATCATAATCATCTAGGTTAGAAGCAACCCTTCAGATCATCGAGTCCAACCATCAGCCCAACTCTGACAAGCCTCATACCTGGACAGGGACTTGAATCCTTGACTCTCAGATTAGGATTCTGCTGTCCTCCCAGCTGTATTACACACAAGCCCCCATGCAGACATGCCACCATCCCAGCAGAGGACTGCTGCTCAGTCCCTGCCCCATGTGTGGCATCCCTGGCCCACCAGCATCCTGCAGGAATAATGACTGAGAAGTGTCAGTACATAAATAGCCAACTGCATCCCTCTCATCAGACCCACAGATGGACAAGTGCAAACCAATTCACTCCCAAGAGAAGGTCAAGAATTACAACCTGGTCTTGAATCAGAGAGGATTTCCTCTCTAGTAGATGCTGGTTTGGCCTTGTATCTCCACCAGGAGCTACAGACCTGCTCTGCAGCCACAGAAACAAAACATCCCTGAAGCATTTGTCAAACCTACACCCTTGTCGCCGGTTTCCTGGGGGAATTTTGGTGGGGTTTTTTGGTGGGGATTTTTGTGTTTGGCCTCCTTTATTCATGTTTTTATGATAAAAGTAGGGAAATGGCTAAATATCTCCTTTATTTTTTTCTCAAATTCTCCAGTTCAGAATCACATGTGGACAGGACACAAAGCAGTGAGACTACACTGCTTTCTCGCAGGGAGAACTCGCTGAAGGGTCCACTGATAACAGCTCTTTCAACACACAAAATCATAAATCTGTGCTGGGTTTTTTTCCTCTTTCCATCCCACTCCTCTTGGCTCTCAGGTTCCTCTGAAAAGTCTCATCCCAGAACATAAATTTATAGCAGCATTGCTTGCCAGATTTTGGCTGCTTGAAAGGCTGTAAAATTCACGTTTTTCTACTCTTTTTCTTCTGTTTTTGAGTTGTTATATTTATTCAAGTTGAAAGCCAGATGTTATATTAATAAGAGAACTGCATTTCCTAAAGGGAAACATTCATCAGTGCAGAAGCTGCCACTTTGCTGTGAGTTACTTAAATTCCACCTTTTTTTTTCCTTCTGGGCAGGAAATCCAAGAAGATGTATTTGAAAGCCATTGTACTGTGACTGCAGAATTAAAGCCATTTACTCTAATCCCTTTAAAAGTTGGTAAGAGGGATTTAAAAGTCCTAAGTTCAAAAATGTTTAAATTTGAAGGAGAAAAAAACAGAAACCCCAAATATTAATTT
>VZTY01006819.1:0-12459 GCA_013400935.1 Turnix velox | reverse complement strand
ATCCTTTATCTTTTCCAAAACTTTAGCCAAGTGTTTCTTCTTCTACTACAGGAATCCTAAGTTCAGAAGAGCTTATGTGGACTAGGAGATGTTTTAGAAGGGGGTTTGTTGTTTGTAGATCATGAAATACTCACGTGAGATGAGAAAAGTTTGGAGTTGGAGGCATAGGGCTCTCTAAAAACTCTGATGATGAGGTTTAATTCCCTTATATATTGTCGAACCTCTGCCATAAAGGATTTTACTAGGTCGTAGTAGGTTTGCTCCCCTGAAGCAGAGGGTTCCTCATCAGATAAAGTTAGTGCACTTAAATCTTCTACATCTTGGTGGAACATGTCCATTAATACCTGGAGAGGAAAGAGGAAAAGGCAAAAATTAAAGAAAAACTTCTCCATAAAACCTACCAGTAAAGGAAATCTATTAATCCCAAAGAATTTGGCTTAATTATTTGAACTTCCAGAGAAGTAGGACACTGAGGACCTCCTCCAAACACAATCAGAGCCAGGAGACATTACAATGACCTAAAAATCAGATTCCATGACACCCAAAGAACATCTTGAGGTGAACTGACTGCAAATTAGTACAAGTCCTCCTTGTTTGGAGGAACATTGGTGTTACCACTCACAGGCTNAGAGGAAAAGGCAAAAATTAAAGAGAACCTTCTCCATAAAACCTACCAGTCAAGGAAATCTATTAATCCCAAAGGTCTGAANAATTAAAGAAAAACTTCTCCATAAAACCTACCAGTAAAGGAAATCTATTAATCCCAAAGAATTTGGCTTAATTATTTGAACTTCCAGAGAAGTAGGACACTGAGGACCTCCTCCAAACACAATCAGAGCCAGGAGACATTACAATGACCTAAAAATCAGATTCCATGACACCCAAAGAACATCTTGAGGTGAACTGACTGCAAATTAGTACAAGTCCTCCTTGTTTGGAGGAACATTGGTGTTACCACTCACAGGCTGGAGAGTTGGGGCTCTTCAGCCTGAAGAAAAGGACCCAAGGAGATCTCATAGTGGCCTCCTGGTACATGAAGGAGACTAGAAGATGTAGGAGGACTCTGATGGAGTCTAGAGTGATGGGATGAGGGGACAATGGTTTGAAACTAAAGCAGAGAAGGGTTAGATGAGACATGAGGAAGAAGTTCTTGCCCAGGAAGGTGGTGAGACACTAGGAGAGGTTGCCCAGAGAGGTGGTGGAGGCCACATCATCTCTGGAGACCTTCAAGGCCAGGCTTGCAGAGGCTCTGAGCAACCTCATCTAGTGCAGGATGTCCCTTCAGGGGGTGGCACTAGATGGCCTTTGAAGATCCCTTCCAACTCTATGATTACCACTTAAAATACCAAAAGACTGGAGAGGTGATAAATATAAAAAAACCTTCTGCTGAAAATACGACTTCCCCTCAAGATCAAAGATTCTTGTCCAATCCAATAAAGGATTAACTCCAAGCTTGGGCTTTCAAAAACCTGGAGATGATAGTGAGGTGGCCACAGAAGCAAAAGGAAAGGCCACAGATGGTGTCACAGCTGAAAAGAAAGGCCTGAACCTAAATATGATGAATCTTCTAAAGATACAAGGAAGATAAAAGGACCACAGAGGAGGAGCAGCCTGAGGGGATGGAATTAGATGATCTTTAAGGTCCCTTCCAACCCAAACTATTCTATGATTCTATGTTGATGCAAATGGGCTTGAATTTAAGTGCTGGATCATCAAAACACTACACAGTAGAGACAAATTTATTTTGGGAGAACACACAAGATTCATTTCAACCTTCTTGTTTCAAGCTACAAAAGAAAGCTGCCCTGTTACAGCTTGGGAATATGAGAATTTGAAGATAGTCCTTCCACACAATCCTTCTTAGCTTGCTAAAACTAAAGATATGATTATATTGAGCACAAGCAACAGCTCAATTAGATTTTTAGTTGGTCTTCTACTGGAATTGTGTTTTCTGGCTGTAGTTTATTCTTTCAAAGATACAGAGTGTCATGAGGATAGAGCCAGGCTCTTCTCAGTGATCTCCAATGATAGGAGAAGGGGCAATGGGTACAAACAGGAACACAGGAGGTTCCACAGAAATAGGAGAAGAACTTGGTGAGGGTGAGAGAAGAGTGTCCCAGGCTGCCCAGAGAGGGTGTGGGGTCTCCTCCTTCTCTGGAGAGATTCAAACCCCACCTGGACACCTTCCTGTGGGACATCATCTGGGTGTTCCTGCTCCAGCAGAGGGCTACAACTAGATGGTCTCTCAAAGTCCTTTCTNCTATGATTCTATGTTGATGCAAATGGGCTTGCATTTACACATTGGGGGATTCTGTGATACAACTCAATAAGGAATTAATATTAACACTCTGAAAAATTGCCTAAAAACTGAGAAAAATTAAAACCAAGCTTACCTTATCAGCACACATGGCCACTTTGATATCTTGCTTGGTAATCTCATAATGTCTTATGTTCCTCACATAATTCCCAACCAGTTTCAAGATGTCTGCAGAAATATATTCTAATACTGCCACTATGTAAACAGACACTTGGTGGTCAATTTTGTAGCCTAGAACTTCCTGAAAAGAAAAAAAAATAAAAATAAAACCAACAAATCCAAGATCATTCAGTTGTCAGTCAATAAAATTCACACCACAGATGACAGTAAAAAAAGTAGATTTAAAAACCCACTCAATAAATCATCACTAAAGGATATTTTAATAAAAGAAATACAGTAGACATCGAGTTCAACCCATAAATTTTATGATTTTTCTTCATGGTGAAGAAGTTCTTGCCCATGAGGGTGGTGAGACACTGGAAGAGGTTGCCCAGAGAGGTGGTGGAGGCCCCATGAACCCCTGGAGACATCCAAGGTGAGGCTTGGTGAGGCTCTAAGCAACCTCATCTAGTGCAGGATGTCCCTGTCACTGCAGAGGGTGGCACTAGATACCCTTGGAAGTCCTTTTCAACCCTTTTTTTGATTCTATGATTTGAAATACAATTATGCTACCCACAGAGAGAATCCTTTTCATCCACATGTCAAAGAACAGATGTTACAACCAAAGAAGGTGTCATAATGCCACCCTAAAAAGCAAGATGACACGACTGCTTACCTTTAGTAAAGGATGGATTTTTTCTACTGGGAGAGATAAAGGATTTCTTCGTTTCCTCTTCTCAATGGCAGACTGGGCATCAGCTATTGCCCACTTGTCAATGGGATGGGGAAAACTCTTTTGAACACGATCCTTCAGTGGAAAAAAAAAAAGAGTAAAGGTTAAATTAAAAATTTAAAAGAGCTCAGCAGTGTTACTGCCTTATCAAATTGCTTTCTAAATTGCCCTATGCCTGGAGACATCCAAGAGCAGGCTTGCTGAGGCTCTGAGTAACCTCATCTAGTGCAGGATGTCCCTGTCACTGCAAAGGGGTGGCACTAGATGGCTTTAGAAGGTCCCTTCAAGGTCTTATTCCATGAAGTCACCCTCACCCTCACATTATAGTGTAATACAGAGATTATTTCACTGTGCATTAAACAACAGATTAAGCTGATGGGAAAATGGGAAAGGTAACCCAGAAGGGTTTATATGGAAGGTTCTGCCACATGAAGATGAGCAAAGGGGTAGAGAAACTTCCTTCTGAGGACAGGCTGAAGGAGTTGGGGTTGTTGAGCCTGGAGAAGAGGAGGGTCAGGGGGGACCTCAGANGTGTTTAAGGGCAGGCTGGGTGAGGCATTGAGCAACGTGGTGTAGTGGAAGGTGTTGGGGGATTGGAACTAGATGATCTTGAAGATCCCTTCCAACCCAAACCATTCTAGGATCCTATGAAAGATAGAAAAACAGCAAAGGTTGAACCACTAGTAAGATACAGACTTTTGGAAGGCCCATCTGAGTCTAGAATTCAATTCCTTCAACTATCAGTTAGTTCCAGGAGACTGAAACATTGGCACTTTGATGATCTTTAAGTTCCCTTCCCCCCCAAACCATTAGGATTAGAAGGAATGGATGCAAATTGGAAGAGGAGAGATTTAGGGTGGAGAGAAGAAAGAAATTCTTTGGTGTGAGGGTGGTGAGACAGTGGGACAGGTTGCCCAGAGAGGTTGTGGATGTCCCTTCCCTCAATCCCTGGAGGTGTTTAAGGCCAGGCTGGATGAGGCATTGAGTAACCTGGTGTGGTGGGAGGTATCCCACTAGGATTGGAACTAGATGATCTTCAAAGTCCCTTCCAACCCAAACTATTCTATGATTCTGTAATTACTTTCCCTTTTACACTGTGAAATAATCAATAACTTTGCAGTTCAAATTATTACAGATTTGTAGTAAGAGTTATTCTGTGTACCTCTACATCCAGGAAACTTCTGGGCTGGGCTTGACACAACATATTTAACAGCTGGAGAATCAGCTCCTCCACGTACTGCAATGCATCTTCAGTGGAAGAAAGCTTAGGATGAACTTGCACCTGCACCTAGAAAAGAGAGAAAAAAATCAAGGTTTAAATTTTACTCTTCCCCCCTTTGACAAAAAAAAAGGGATCACAAAAGAATAAGCCAAAAGCTCAGAAAAATCCACAAGAAAAACAGGAGCAAAACACTCACCTACACCTGATAAAAATATAGAACTCAAATGTACTGGAAATTATGTTAAATGTCATGAAAATGGGGATTTAATAACAGAGCTGAGCTGTGCAATTAGAAAAACTGGTTTAGAGCCCTGCATGTATTTATCTTTCACTCCAAGATATTAAATCAGTCTTTGCAGAACATCTTCCACATGGAGTTTTTTTCTCCCTTCTGCACCTCAGCTCCCACTTCATAATTTACAATCAAATAGAGCTTTTTTCCCCCTACAGACAGAAAGATTTCAGCAGTATTTAAGCCTTCAAATTATTTCAGCTCTAAAATAAAACCCATTTAGGTTTGTTTCTGTACTGATTTTTAGAAAGAAAGCAGCACCAATGATAAAAAATCCTTCAAAAACCACTAAAAAGTGTTGTCCTGGCAATAAGGGGTATTTTAGAGGTTCTTAAAGTTTGCCCAGACATTTATAAAGTATTTTGATTATAAGGGTTATGAGAACTTCACCAAGCACAAGCAGGGAGTGTGTTTGTGGAGATACCTAAGAGACAGCACACCCAGGAGGCCCCAGAGTCATTTAGAAGTCAAACAGTGGCATCAAAAATAGTGCAGCAAGCTCAGGACACCTTAATTGCAGCAATTACAGCCCTGCAGGAGCATTCCCCTAAAGATCACAGCTGATCCTTAAGAGCCAGCTGGAAGATGCTGCTTTTAAGGTTCTATTTTGAAGCAGAAGGGGATAAATGGTGGGAAAATGGTTTTAAATTGGAGCAGGGCAGTTTTAGAAGAGAAATTAGGGAGATGTTCTCCTTGAGAGGGTGGTGAGACACTGGAATAGGTTGCCCAGAGAGGGTATGGAGGACCCATCAATGCCTGGAGACATCAAGGCCAGGTTTGCTGAGGCTCTGAGGAACCTCATCTAGTGCAGGATGTCCCTGTCACTGCAGAGCGTGGTACTAGATGGCAAATACATTCTTAAAACTTGTATTATCTCTAATAATTGGACAAAATGACCTTTGAAATTCCCTTCCAACTACATGACTTTAGGAAACACTAATTTATCAAGTCAATCTGGCAACAAAATTACAGAAGATAAACCAGGGTGCTGAAGACCAGCTCTGTTTTCTCCCTTGCTCAGAGAATAATTTCCAGATTTCAAAAGCCTCACAGAATTATAGGTAGAAGAGTCCTTCAAAAACCATCTAGGGACATCCTGCACTAGATGAGGTTGCTCAGAGCCTCAGCAAACCCCCTTGGATGTCTCCAGGTATTGATGAGGCCACCACCACCTCTCTGGACAACCTTTCCCAGTGTTTCACCACCCTCATGGGCAAAAACTTCTTCCTCATGTCTCATCTAACCCTGCCTTGCTGTAGTTTCAAACTATTGCCCCAAAAGCCTCTACAAGCCTCTTCCCAGTCCTAAACAGAGTCTACAGGAATAAGGACAAACAAACACAAACAGCAGCTCAGGCCATGACCTGAAACATTACCCCCAGTCAGCTGAAGCAGAGTCAACAGAGATAACCTACTACTCCCAGCTTGGGAGATAAAGTTCCAAACATTTTTTCCCCCCATTTGTTTATGTTTGGGGGCAGATTACATCATTTTTTCCTCAAAGGCCATCATCTTCTGGCACCCTTCAAGCAGAACATCCAACTCCTAAGAGGTGCTATTGGCTCGTTGGGGCAGTTTATCTATATGGGCAGGCAGTAAATAAGCTTCATTGCTGCTTAATTAGGGTTTGGAATCATTTAGGGTTCAAAGTCGTGCATGCAAAAGCCTGAAATCAACTAGACCAAGAAGGAAAATGACAGGACAGCTCAGAGGACAATTATTGCAGGAACATATAATTTTAGTTTCTGAGCTACTGTTGGACCTGAAGGCTCAGATCAAGAATGAGAGAGTGTTATCTCACTATTTAAGATGTAATGCAAGGCTGGGAGAGGAGGGGAGAATAAAGAGGGAGAAGAGAGAAAAATATAGAACAGTTTGGGTTGGAAGGGACCTTAAAAATTATCAAGTTCCAAACCCCTTGCCATGGGCAGGGACAATTCCAACTAGACCAGGTTGCTCAATGCCTCATCCAGCCTGGCCTTAAACACCTCCAGGGATTGAGAAAAGGGGCATCCACAACCTTTCTGAGCAACCTGTCCCACTGTCTCACCACCCTCACACCAAACAACTTCTTTCTTCTCTCCAGCCTGAATATCCCCTCTTTCAATTTACATCCATTATTTCTAGTCCTTGCATCAAATATCCTATTAAAAAGTCCTACCTCTGTTCCTGTGAATATAAATAATCCCAAGGCTGATTTCAAAAATGAGAGCAAGCTATCAGAGAGTTTCTATCTGTCCCATGAAATAAAAAATGATCATAAAAACCCCAAATCCCCAATGCTAGATGATTTTGCCTTAGCACCCTTGGAAAAGGGTATGGCTCTTATAGCACCAGAACCTTCACGTGATAAAAGCAAACACTTCTGTAAAGTGCAGTGATATTAAAGCAGAATTTTACCTAAACATTTAACCTCATGAGCAAGAGCTTCTCATGTCTCATCCAACCCTTCCCTGCTCTAGTTCCAAATCATTGGTCTTCGTCCTGTGTCTCCATGCCCTGGCAGACAGCCCCTCCCCAGCTTTCCTGGAGCCCCTTCAGGCACTGGGAGGCCACCAGAAGGTCTCCTTGGGGCTGAACATCCCCATCTCCCTCATCCTGTCCTCACAGCAGAGGTGGCTTCACCCTCTGATTATCCTTGTGGCCTCTTCTGGCCCTTCTCCACCATCTCCATGTCCTTCTTGTGCTGAGGGCTCCAGAGCTGGTGCCCTAAAAAGATTCTCTGGGCCAATAACCCCAGTAGGAAACATCTGCCTGAAGCTTCAACCTCTCAGAGTCAGTGAGAAGGACACAGCACAGCGGATCAGCAGATAAGAGACATTGCTAACTCTAAGTTTAGATCTCCACTACCCCTCATCCTGTGTCTCCATGCCCTGGCAAAAAGCCCCTCCTCAGCTTTCCTGGAGCACCTTCAGGCACTGGGAGGCCACCAGAAGGTCTCCTTGGGATCCTTTTCTCCTCCAGGATCAACAGCCTCAGCTCTCTCAGACTATCCTCACATCACCCTCATCACAGTGACTTCAGTTGGAGGCCCTAAGAATCAAAACCNTCTCTGGGCCAATAACCCCAGTAGGAAACATCTGCCTGAAGCTTCAACCTCTCAGAGTCAGTGAGAAGGACACAGCACAGCGGATCAGCAGATAAGAGACATTGCTAACTCTAAGTTTAGATCTCCACTACCCCTCATCTTATGTCTCCATGCCCTGGCAAAAAGCCCCTCCTCAGCTTTCCTGAAGCACCTTCAGGCACTGGGAGGCCACCAGAAGGTCTCCTTGGGATCCTTTTCTCCTCCAGGATCAACAGCCTCAGCTCTCTCAGCCTGTCCTCACATCATCCTCATAGTGACTTCAGTTGGAGGCCCTAAGAATCAAAACCCAAGTTCTTGCCCATGAGGGTGGTGAGACACTGGAAAAGGTTGCCCAGAGAGGTGGTGGAGGCCCCATCAATGCCTGGAGACATCCAAGGCCAGGCTTGCTGAGGCTCTGAGCAACCTCATCTAGTGCAGGATGTCCCTGTCACTGCAGGGGGTGGCACTAGATGGCCTTGGAAGGTCCCTTCCAACCCTCCAATTCAATGATTCTATGAACTGCAAACAGCAGCACTTCACTACCCTGCAGCCAGGCTCATTCTGTGGAAGCCAAATCCCTCATAAGAAACCATTTAAAGGAATAAAAAACATCCAAACCATCACATTTTCATAATAAAATGGAATAAACTCTGAGACAACAGATAAGTCTATTTTTCAAAGTGAGACTTCACTCATGATAAGCTTTTTTCTAAAACCTTCTCTGAACCTAAAAATTCCCAAACCTTCAGAGTTCATTCAGATTTTTAGGATAAAGGACTTGATCACAGAGCAGGTTTTTCTGGAGAGGAGGAAAAATTTTTTTTCATTAACTGTGAAAACCTTCATTAATGTCACAACCCTTATTTTCAGTCAACATTCTTTTGTAAATCTTCCCCCAGTGACCACAAAATTCCTCACAAGCAACTGTTTATCACTGAAACATCCCAGAATGAGCTATTTTCTGCACAGCCTGCATGGATGAACATTCTTCAAGGTTCAAATACTCCATAAAATGTTTTTTTATTTTCTATTCCTGTGCATCTTTGCTGTTATTTGGCATCTTTTGTACCTTGATGAGTTAAAAATCCAGCAAAAGTAATCAAATACAAGCATCTTGGATCCACACTTGAGCTCATTGAAGCCTTTTTTCTTGAGGTGTGAAGACAGTGTAAGAAAAAAATAAACCCTTATATGAAAGATTTGAACTTTAGGATTTTAACTTCATCCACCACAGCCATCAGAAGAACAGTAAACCCAAAGCAAACAGAAAAATTAAGGATATTCTGTATGTGCTGAGAAGCAGAGCCAAAGGTAAGTGCCATCCCAATCAAATTCTCATCCATTTGATAGAAGATTTAATAAAAAGCCAGGCAGAAATATGTTCCCAAGCACTTTGTAGGCACTGAAGGGGATTTTCTCATCTCTTTTGCTCCATGAAAGGTCCAAAGGACTGATTCTGGGATTCAGAGAGTACCTGGAAGCAAGAATTTCCTCAGCTGAGGAAGCAAAATCCCCTCTGCTTTAGAGCCACATCAGTTTTATCACTTTGACCACAGCAAAATCCCAGGGGACTCCTTGTTAATTGCTCAAAACTTGAGGTAGAACAAATAAACAGCAGAATATCTGTAGAGTAAGGAAGTTCTTTGGATTTTCCTCTCCTTGAGGTAGCAGTTCCTGAGGATTACACTTGCTACTGAAAAAAAACAAGGTATTCCTAAGGATTACACTTGCTACTGTAAAAAACCAAGGTGTGAGGGATGAAGCAAGCTGCATAAAGAAATTCTGAATGTAGAAACAAGCAAGATGAAGACATCAGGGAAAATATCCAAATTCTGTGCCCACAAATTCACACATGAAGGAATCCCAGTGCTAGAGGAGGGATGAGATTCCAGGTATCCATTCTGAGTCCTTTATCCAAGGTGTGTTCAAAGTGTCTCCACCTCCAGCCACTCTGATGTGTGAAGTATTTAAGATCTTCCATCTTCAGCATGTCACCATCCATCCATCTCTGCAATTAGAGCTTCAGCTGCTGTTCTGAGTTCTTTTTCTTCTACCTCCTCATCACTGTCACTGTCTTCTCTCTCTGTAACACTTCTCTTTTGTTGATTCAAAGCTGCAGAGTGTATCTTAGCACACTCTGTCTTCTTCCTAATCAAGTGCACTGGAGTCTGTCTCGATGGCATCTGAAGGAAAAAGGAGAGAAGAAGAATTAAATTATTACCTTAGTGCAAAAACTGCCTTTTTCAAATGCAGTTTGGTGCAAACACTGCTCAAAAAAAAAAAACCAAAAATCAAGGCAGAGCCACCTAAGGGTTTGTTGATGTAGGAAGATATTTATCCTTACTATGCAATCATGGTTTTAGTCTTAATTTACAAAGATAAGATCAAAATAGATTTTTTTTCTTCTTTTTCCCCCCAAGGAGTTATTTGGAATGATTCAATATTTTTTAAGGAGGGGGTTACAAGCCTGCAAGATGTGCTCTGTGTTGCCATCTTACAGGTACAAAAGGACAACAGGATCTTTCCCTCGTGGATAAAAACACTCCATGCTGGCTGTACTCAAACCATCTTAAATTAAACACCCCTCTTCTCACTGGAGATATTGATTCAACACAGCTCTTCTCAAAATATTCAGTGTCACTAGAGCAAGGCAAGGTTAGATGAGACATGAGAAAGAAGTTCTTGCCCATGAGGGTGGTGAGACACTGGAAGAAGTTGCCCAGAGAGGTGGTGGAAGCCCCATCAATACCTGGAGACATCCAAGGTGAGGCTCTGAGCAACCTCATCTAGTGCAGGATGTCCCTGTCCCTGCAGGAGGTGGCACTAGATAGCCTTGGAAGATCTCTTCCAACTCTGTGTTTCAAGATTTTATAATAGTGTAGTATTTTCTACCCTCCTGAGGACAATAACAAGCAACAGAAGACTATGCTGCTGGAGCATAGCCTGGGAGAAGATGAGAAACAGGCAGTGACCTCATGAAGAGTCAAGGTTAAAAGATGAAACACCTGCCAGAGAGCTGAAAGTTTGAGGGTGAAACCTTCAGAACTAACCTCACCTCAGGGCTCTAACCTATGTAAGAAACACAAAAAAAACCCCCAGAACAAACATACCTTGTGCAGGACCATCACATCCTGGGGAGCAGCTCATCACTGCTGGCCTTCTCTGTTGACTTCAGCCTCCAGAGATGTTTTCTCCACTCAAGGAATTTATCCAGCTGCTTCAGAGAGCATCTTCAAAGCAGGGTAACTCCACCAAGGAGGAGAAATTTTGTCCTTCAGATGAAGCAAAGTAACTCCAAAGTCTTGACTTGTGCTTGCCTCGAGTGCTGGTTCTGTGTGACCTTCATCAGTCAGCACTCCAAGTGAGATAAACCAAATTAGACATCCCATAATCCAAAGGAACAGGTTGATGATGGGTTGAGAACTTGGTTAGCTGCAGTTTCCATCAGGTTGTGATCGGTGTGGCTGTCCCAGTGCAGAAATTCCAAAGAAAAGAGCATCCATGGGGGATAATTCAGGACTTCCAAGGAGCAGAGATGAAACCAGGGTGCTGGAAGCCTCAGAGAGCACACCCAGAGAAAGCAAAGCAATACATGGCAAGAGGAAACTGGGGAGAAACACCAAACCAGTAACAAGTGCAACCCTCCATACAGGAGGATGCCAAAACTCCACCAGCAAGTCATAACCAACCTCTCCAATGGTGACTGGCTCGTAAAGCATCACTTTTTGTGACTAAAAAGCACCAAGTTCTGCAATTTGAGCCTGGTTTAGGCAACACTAGAGGAAACCTCTTCTCTTTAGGCCTTTTACTCTCTGCCTTGTAGATTCAGAGCAGCTTTTTCTCTCCCTCAAAAGGAATCCCCTTCCCCTCCTCAACGAGGCACAAACGGGGTATCCGAGACCTGCTGGTTTTCCCCTACCGAAACCTCCTCAGCATTTCAACAGGGTGAAGCTCAACCTAAAACCATTAAGGTGAGCAGCAGCGGGTAGCTAATTAACCACAAATCCTCCCAGCAGTTCCTCCCTAGCAACAACCTACCCCCCCTCCTTCACAACCACCGTTCTCCAGCCGTGTCACTCCAGCACCCTCTCTCCTCAAGCCCAACTCGGGGCGGAAGGGAACAACAAAAAAAAAAGGGATTGAGACGCTTTAAACGAGGGTTTTTACATGAGGCCTCCATCACCACAGGCCAAACACCGACCCCCTCAGCCGCTTCCGGGGCGCCCGGCGCCGCCCGAGGCCCACCCCGCGCCCAGACCAGACCGGCGCCGCCGCCACCACGGCCCTTGAGGGTTTGGGATAAAAATCCCTTTTCCCTCATAATCTTCCACCACCCCAATTCCTCCTCGCCATCTTCCAAACCCTCCCCTCACCTTCTTGAGGGCGGGCACCAGCAGCCCCCGCCATTTGGGCGCGTTCTCCTCGCTGAAGAACTCGTAGAGCAGCGGCTGCGCCTGCATGGCGGCAGCGGCCGGGCCCGGCCCGCTCGCTCGGGGTTCAGGAAAACAAGCACAAAAAAAATTAAAGAAAAAGAAAGCAAAAGGGGATAGGAAGCAAAAGGGAGGTCAGAGCCGCAAGGATGAAGGAGGAGGCCCGGCAGCCGGCGGCGGCAGGCCCGCAGCGGCGGGGGGAAGCGGCGGCGGTTGCCGCATTCCCCGCCGCCTCTCTCGGTGTGGCGGCCCCTCTGAGGGATGGGAAGGAGCGCGGGGGGTATATATAGGGTCGGGAGG
>VZTY01006818.1:16111-42578 GCA_013400935.1 Turnix velox | reverse complement strand
GTCCTTCTTATGTTGAGGACTTGACTTCTCTAGAAGATATAAGTTGTCCTGACCCCAAGCAAATCCCCAGCAGCACATGTACCAGAGCAAATATGCACCTCCAATTCTAAGGAACTCTAGAAATCAGTGTAGATAGCTAGTAAAAAATCCTCATGGTTTAAGCTTGTAATTAAATTCTCATTTAGACCAAAATACAGGCAGTAAAAACAGAGGTTTAATCTAAAGCAAAGCACTTCTTCTTGTCAGACTAAAATATTTAAGGAACTTACCAAGGTAAAGCATCATAAAGATTATTTCTCTCAGCATTTTATTGGTGATATTTTCTGGATTTTAATACTGTCTATTTTTGGCAGAGGTGGAGATAGTTAAACCTGTTGTATGTATTATTTTTCTCACTAAATTTGACCCAAAACTTGTGAAACCTTTAAGTGTATTTGCCTGCTTTAAATATAGAGAATAGTTGAACAGTTGTTCTCCTCGTGTCAAGTGCCATTTCTTCTGGCATTAGAAAATAAAACTAGATCAAACCCTTCACCTCCATCATGACCCCGATTCAGTGAAAAATACACAAAAGAGATTGAATTTAATAACATCCTTTTCTCCTTTCACACTTCAGCTGAAAATTGAACCTTGAGATTTAGTTTCATGCAAGATTTCTGTCTGAGACTTTGTTTTCCATTATATTATGGATGGATGAAGCACTGAGCAACCTGATCTAGTGGGAGATGTCCCTGGTTTGGGTTGGAACTAGATGATCTTGAAGGTCCCTTCCAACCCAACCCATTCTAGGATTTTATGATGATGAATTTTGTCAAGATTTTCATTTTTATATACTGTCATTACTGTAGCAAAACTTACCCTGTGGCATCTTTCAAATGCTTGCTTAGTTTCTTGCAAAAGGTTAACCACCACTTCTTGTGAGAGAAAAGTTTCTCCATGTGTGTCAATACTTGGACCCAGTGGTAAGTTTGTACGCTGCCTTATTCTCTCTTTGAGGTCTTGGATACTGGGAACAAAAGATACACCAAAAAAAAAAAGATGATGTGATGTGGATGTTTCCATATTTGAATTCAGTAGTGACTCAGGATGTTTTAGTTGTTAAGAAAAGCAGAACTCAAGACACAGTTAAAAGATAGGCAAGCATAAAGACTTAAAACAACTGCTAAACACAAAACTACCACCTCTGGTACCACAGTCAACTGTTTTTCACTACAGCACATTCACACCACAAGACCTCATTGTGGAATAAAAGTAATATCAGTTGAATTTTATGGCATTTATGGTCTGGGGACAAAGCAGAGCATACATTCTGTTACACTGTACTTTCAAAACCCTCATGAGAGCTTTCTACCTCCATCCACACCCACAAATCCTCTCATCCACTATCTCAGCAGCCCTGATTTAGTCAAGCATGCTCCAACACATTTCCATGCATGAAACAATTCCATAAAGTCAGTCACAACGTTTTCAATTTAATTTTCCTCAGGAAAATTAAATTTTCATCTATGTTTGTTTTTTAATTCATTACTTTGCTGCTGCTCTTCTCTCTAAATCACTTTCTACACCCAACACACTTAACCCAGTATCTCTTTTGGCCTCTAATTCACACAACTTTTAATTCTTCCCTTCCCACTTTACTAAGTTTTCTCTGCCCTGAGGATAATGAAGTCCTGTTTTACCTTTCACACTAAGTCCACTGCATCTTCTGGGCTCACTAAGAGCTTTTTCACTGACACTGCTAGGCTCTTTTCCCCTTCCTAGGTCTTGGGAGGGGACCACAAGACCTAAGCAGGTGAAAAAAAATAAATGTATGCTTTTAGATACACACACATACATGCTTCAAGTACCTTAATTTTGCTTCAGTCCTTTTGTGGATCTGGACCCTAAGTTGAAACATAGGTTTTACTGGGATTTTTCATTCCCCATGAGCATAGAAACACCATGCATCACCTTTCACACATACCAAGAGCAATAAACTATGTAGGAGAAGTTAAACAAAGTGATAGAAGGTTATAAAAAGCTGTAGATCATTCTAGAAACCTGCTTTTTTGCAGTTCATCACTGTGTAACTGATATGACAGTTATTTTTCCCCTTACACCACCTCCCTTCTGTTTGAAAAGTACAAAACAGCAGAGGAGAAACTCACCCTCCAGTGCCAATGGACCTCTTCTGGTGGTTTTTGGAATCATAATAACGTTGCAGAATCATGGCACTCCTGCTCTTCAAATAGCCAATTTCCACCTCAATGTAATTCTCCAAGTAGGAAATGAAAATGGCTTTGATAAGCTTGGACAGGAAAGTCTGCTTATCAGTACCCAAGTTAAATTCCATCAGCTTGCTCGACAGATTAGTAGTTCTTCATGCAAAAAAAGAAACAAAAGGAGGGAAGAGGATGAAAAGGTTGGATTTGTGTGAATTACAGCATTGCATGTTTGTAAAGCACACAGCACAACAGAACACTGATAGCAGTTTAAGCCTTCTGGCATCTTCATGTTTAAGAATTCCATATAATTCATGTTTTATTACATACAGTACAACTGAAATCAACTAAGTTGCCAATGGGATGCAAAGGGAATGGAAAACTACAGGATGAACACTGAAAGCCAAGTGGTTCTTGTTTTTTGGATTCCTTTGACTCCTTCACAAGTCTGTAGGGTCAGGATGTTCCTCTCTCCAGCCCTGATGGGCAAGGAATTAGTAGGAAATCAAAAAAAAACATAAGAGGGAGGGTACAGGCTTGACAAACAGCCCAAAAGCCCACAGCTGGCCTTCAAGGCAGAGTGGAGAACAAAGACACCATGATGGAACAATGAGCCCCATGGTTAAGGTGGCCCTTGAGTGCAAGGCAGGAGTAGGACTTCTTTGCCTGATCCCATGGTCTTGGCAAGTCCTGGCTCCATGTGGCAGGATTGTAGGACAGGATAAAAATCAGAGCCTCTGGGCATCTGGTCCAAAGAAGGTTGGTGAAGAGAAGGCTCTGGGGACCTCAGAGGAGGTTCTCAATACCTGAAGGGGGCTACAGAAAGGCTGGGGTAGGACTTTTTAATAGGATATGTGATGGGAGGACTAGAAATAATGGATGGAAATTGGAAGAGGGGAGAAGCAGGATGGAGAGAAGAAAGAAATTCTTAAGGGTGAGGGTAGTGAAACACTGGAAGAGGTTGCCCAGAGAGGTTGTGGATGCCCCCTCAATCCTTGGAGATGTTTAAGGCCAGGATGGTCAAGGCACTGAGCAGCCTGATGTAATGTGAGGTGTCCCTGCCTATGGCAGGGGGGATTGAAACCAGATGATCTTTAAGGTCCCTTCCAACCCAAACTATTCTATGATTCTAAGTCCTACATTGTCTTCCACTGGGACCCATCTGTCTCTAGCATTTTTGTCCTCATGGGGACATCCACAAATTCAGGAGGACCCACTCCTGCCTGCAGAGATGTGTAAACTTAAACCTCTTACCCTAAAATCTTGCTTGTCCTGTGTGGGGGTTAGGAAGTTAAGAAATCAGCTTAGCCATATATTAAAGTATCTGTACATTTGAGACTTGGGATAACTGCCCGTTATTTGCAAATCTCCAAACCCTTCTGGTTGCAAAAGGTTTTTAAAACTACTCAAAGCTCACAATACCAAATGTTTCCCATTAAAAATTATAATGGCAAGTTTAATTTTGCTTTAGGAAAGCAGCCATCATCAAGGTTAATAATGGCCACTTAAAGTTTCCAATTTATTCCTCTATCTCTGTAATAAATCAAACTATTGAAAGATAATATCTACAACAATAATATAAATACCTTGTATAGAGGTCATAGAGATTCTTAAGATACTGTTCTGCATCTGATTTCCTGTGTTCTTCCAGCTGGTCCTTGACATAAGTCTGGAAAATTTGTGCACATCTGTTAGAAGATGAACCAGCAATCACATTTTACCCACTGCTTGCTAGATTATTTATAGTTACTGCAAAGCATGTAGCTGTCCTAAGGTAATTCACAGAGTCTTTGTTTTTAAATCTTCTTAATTTACATATCCTGCATTATCTCCAGATAGTTAGATGCATCTTATAGAAAAAAAAAAAATTGTTTAAGATACAAAGCAGCAGCATGTGAAGCAAAGACAAAGGAGAGATTGCTTTGAAAAATATGCTTGACCAACAAACACAAAATCCCCTCTTTTTAAGAATCAAACACAAGAGAGGCCTGGGGGCATTTCTGGAGCTGACAGTAAGCAAAGGAGATGCTTAAGTACTTGCTTATCATAATACACACACAAAGCAGATGCAAGCTTAGACCCTCCTTGTCACTGAATATTTGAACAAAAAAAAAAACCAAACATTTGCTATAAAATACTAAGTCAAGGCTGACACAAGGATTTGAGGTTGAAACACAGGCTCAGTCTCTGCACTGTAAGGAGAGCAACATCTATTTGTAACAAATAGTCAAACTGTTGTCTTTAAGGTACTCAGGATGAGAAATTCAGTGTTTTCAATTGATCTAGACTTTGATAAAAACACTGCATTATGCTGTGGGTAGTGTGTCACAGCTAAGTTATTTTCACCTACTCATTAATAACCTCAAAGACTAAACTAATTCCAAGAATGAACAGATTAAAGCTACTTATTAAATGGGAAACCACTCTTCCTCATATCCCCTTGGTACGGGGCACACAGAAGAAGTCATATGCACATGACATTTGGTGAATCAGCTAATGAACACAGCAATTCCTCTCTGATTTCACATGTAGAAATTGAGTATTTTTAGCTGCACAGAGAGAATTCAGAGTAAAAGCTGCTTTCTTTGACACAGCATTGATGGTCTGTCTTAATTGTTTCAGAGCTATGATTCTGCATCCTATTTTTAAATGACAAATCCCCTCAATGAGCATCAGAGTGTTAAAAGTGGGGAATACCTGAAGTTTAACTTCAAAAATATTTTGAATGAGCTTGGCTAGCACAGTCTCTGGATTGCTGAAGACTTCTCCAACTTGCTTATTCACCCTCTGGCAGAGGATGGCTGCATCTTCAAAGACATCATTCCTCAGGAAGGCGCCCTAGGGTTTGAGAAGGACATTCCAGAAGATACTTAAAACAACCCTAAACAAGGAAATAAATTGATTTGAACTCAAATTGATAGGGGGAAAACAAAACACATTACCTCCTGACACTGTTTTATGTACACGTCAACACAATGGGAATAGCCCTGTGGAAGGAATAAAACAACTCAGTGTTAAAGCAGGTTCCCTGTGCTTTCAGGGTAGAATGAAATAAAATATCTGAAAAAAAAAAAAAAAACGATTGCAAAATGATAGATTAATCAAAAGTGTAGACTCTTTCAAACCCACTTTTGTCACTCCACTTATCATCAGTCTACATGCAGGTACAGGTATGAATACACACTCTCAAGGATGAAAGTGAGTTCAAGAAAAAATTATCCTAAAATGGCCCCTACCCTTACTGCCTTCAACCCCATGTGCCTCTTATTCCCCTACATTGAGTTTCAGATGGAAATTCCTGCACCAGGGTAAGGGCAATCGCGAGCACAGACACAGGCTGGGTGGAGAGAGGCTTGAGTGCAGCCCTGAAGAGAAGGATTTGGGGGTGTCAGTGGATGACAAAGTCAACGTGAGCCACCAGTGTGCACTTGCAGCCAAGAAGGCCAACCAAATCCTGGGTTGCATCAAGAGAAGTGTGACCAGCAGGGCAAGAGAGGGGATTTTGCCCCTCTGCTGGGCTCTGGTGCGTCCAGTTCTGGAGCACTCAACAGAACAAGGACATTGAGCTGTTGGAGCAGGTCCAGGGGAGGCCACCAACATGATGCAAGGGCTGGAGCAACTGCCTTATGAAGACAGGTTGAAGGAGCTGGGGTTGTTCAGCTTGGGGAAGAGAAGGCTCAGGGGGGAACCTCAGAGTAGCTTNTCAGTCCCTGGAGGTGTTTAAGGCCAAGCTGGACAAGGCACTGAGCAGCCTGATGTAGTGGGAGGTGTCCCTGCCTATGGCAGGGGTGTTGGAACTAGATCATCTTGAAGGTCCCTTCCAACCCAAACTATTCTATGAAGCACTACGGATTCTCAGATTCAGACTAAACAACATTGTGCAGCAAAGAATATTCATGATGCTTGGTCATGCTCCTGCCGTTCTAGAGGGACAAAAAACCCAGCAACTAGGCAGTACCTGATAATTGATTCTCTGAAACTAATAGCTTAAGGCTGATTATCAGTAAAAAAAAAAATCTCATTCCAAATCTGAATCTATTGGGAGGGTGATGAATGTGAGAATTCATCCAGCACCTACTGATTTGTGTCTGACACTGGATATAAACCCACTAATGTTTCTTTGCAGCTTGAGAAAATAGTCCTCAACACAATTTGGAAGCCTGTAGTCCAAAATGAAATAGCCCAGAGAAGTTGTGGATGCCCCCTCAGTCCCTGGAGGTGTTTAAGGCCAAGCTGGACAAGGCACTGAGCAGCCTGATGTAGTGGGAGGTGTCCCTGCCTATGGCAGGGGGGGTGGAACTTGATGATCTTTAAGGTCCCTTCTAACCCAAACCATACTATGATTCAATGATCTCAGTATTTCAGTATTTCTTGAAGTTCTACATGTCACCTGACATGCTGATTGTGCCCCTGATAGCTTAAAGCAGACACTTAGTACATCATGGATGTTTTATTTATGGATTTCAATTAAACCCCTCTGTTTTTACCTTAAAATGAAGCAAAACAGCTGCTACTTCTCTCATTCTGGAGATTTCACCTCTTCTCTGTGCACTGGTAAATTCTTGAATGAGCTGGCACTCTAGGTCATGGTACTTACCTGGAGAGGAAAGGAGGTAAGAACAAAAACCCATCAGACTATGTAATAGAAGCACTGAGAAAACATGAAATACTGGCAGTGCTGCAAACTTTTAAAATCTTCTTTAACAGTTCAAATACAGGAATGTGGATTGAAGTGGAGAGATAACTTACTTGCTATCTTTGATTTCACTTCAGAGAACCTGTTAACAACAAAAAAATACCATGATTCAATTCAAATCCACATCTCAAGAGCCATCACAGACATCCTAGATCAGGAGTGAGAGACACTCTACTTAGAAATGAAAACATGTAACACAAAGATGACAGAGAAGTTACCCGCTTCCTATCCATAAAAACCTACAAGCACCTAATTCAAATCTAGCATTAAGGCAGCACAGCAAAAATTATCCCATTAAAAGCCTGCTAAGCAGTTTAGGATGTGTATGTAGAGATGATCCTACAACATGGGTGCATGAACACAAATTGGAGAATAGGAGAGAGAGATAAATAAGCACACAATCCATTTCAAAATAACACCAATCCCTAAGGAAATTGCCAAAAAAGTAGGCAAGGCAAGTATCAGAAAGTTCCAGCTGCATGAAAATGTCAATGTGTTTTAAAAAAAGAGATGTTCAGATAGAATTTTACCTGTCAAAAGGCAGTTCCTGTGCAATCAAATGCAGTTTCTGAATAATATCAGCTGCCTCTTTAATCTGGTAAGAGGAAAATGTGACAGAATTAAAGAAGGTCTGACCTGATTGTTGGCTTTTCCTCTCCCCTCCCTCTACCCTCTCCAATTTTTAATACATGTGATTTTATTTTTAAAGCTGACTGAGCTGATACACCCATGGAAGAGATCACCCCTTTAAAGTTTCTGCATGTACTTTCGTGATACTTGAGGTACTTTGGGTTTGTTTGGGGCTTTTTTTAATAAAATATTGGTAAGAACATGCTAAAAAGACTCATTATCTGCTCACACTGGGTATACAGTGTCTAAGGTACTTGGGGTTTGTCTTTTTTAAAATAAAATATGGGTAAAAACATAATAAAAAGTTTAATTATCTGCTCACGCTGGGTATACAGTGCCTAAGGTACTCGGTTTTGGGTTTTTTTAAATAAAATACAGGTAAAAACATGATTAAAAGTTTTATTATCTGTTCACATTGGGTATATAGTGTTTAAGGTACTTGGGGTTTGGGTTTTTTTAAATAAAACATGGGTAAAAACATGATAAAAAGCCTTATCTGCTCAACACTGGGTATATATAGTGTTTAAGGTACCTTGGTTTTGGGTTTTATAAAATAAAATACGGGTAAAAACATGATAAAAAGACTCATTATCTGTTCACATTTGGTACATAGTGTCTAAGGTACTCGGGTTTTTTGTTTTTTTCAGTAAAACTTGGTTAAAAACATGATAAAAAGTCTCATTATATGTTCTCACTGGGTATAAAATGTCAAAGGTACTTGGGGCTTGGGTTTTTAAAAATAAAATAGAGGTAAAAACATGATTAAAAGTATTATCGTCTGCTCACACTGAGTATACAGTGTCTAAGGTACTTGGGTTTGGGTATTTTAAAATAAAATATGGGTAACAACATGATAAAAATTCTTATCTGTTCACACTGGGTATATAGTGTTTAAGGTACTTGGGGTTTTTTTAATTTAAAAAAAAAAGAGATTTCTGTTGAATTTGGAAGTGGAAATGGGTCAGCAACCCTTCCAGACATGTCAGGAAAATTAGGGGGATACTCTGAATTGATAAAATCAGCCACAGCAACACTCAACAGAGAGGAAAGGAAGGGGAAAAAGGGGTTCAACACAGAGCACAGTAGGAATACCCTACATTCTTCCAAGGAAAAAAGAAGAAATAGAAGTTATAGTAGAAATTAGAAACTCTGAGGACCAAAAGTACATATTGAGATAGAAATTAATTAATCATGCACCCACAAAATATGAAGTTGCATGAATACAAAAGCTAACAAAGCAAGTTAAGGCTTACTTGGGGTAGAGCAGAATGTTGTAACTTTTTTTTTTTTTCCACAATCAATGAGCATGGGAAGGGCACTCAGTGGCTGTTTCAGTAGGATGACAGCTCTGAAAGCTTTTCCAGGCTTTCTTCTGCTGTCTGGGTGACTGGAAGGCACCTTGAGCAGGGCCACAAAAGCCCCAGCTCCATTCAAACAAAACCTTTTAGGAGTTGAGACAATAAAGAACATGCAGTTTATCTTGTTCGTCCTCTTAGGGACAGGAGTGAGAGGAAAGCATCAAAATCCTATTCTCCCACCACTTCAAGAGTAGGCTGGGATTAAAACTTTTCCAGAAGAGAACAAGACACACAGGTAAAAGAGCATAAGCAGGGTGCTGGGCTGGTTGTTGAGCAGAACTAGGGGCTTTCAAAGTCTATCCATCCTGCTTATTAAGAGCAGCTTATGTTTAGAACTGTCAGCTTACAATAGCCTCTTTAAGTCAAAAGCAGCTACGCTCCTCAAATAAATCCAATGAAACAGCAGTTCCTTCCATTTAGCTTACAACAACCTTAATTCCCAACAATCATGATCAATACTGATGCCATTAGAATAGTCTAGGCACCAGCAGCTAGTCACTGATGTAGAAAAAAAGAAAAAGAAGAAAGTGAAAGATCAAAACGTCCCACAAATTCAACTTTTTTCTTTGTCTCCACAAACTAACTTTGATTTTTTTTTATTGGATTCGAGGCATGACAAATCAATTCTCCACAGTTTCTACTTCCAACTGGACATATTCCACTTTTAATTCAATCAGGCTGCTGTAAACTACTAAATTACAGTAAGTAATTCAGTAGTTTTGCAAAACATAACTTAAACACTAAGCCATATCTAAGAAAAAAAAAAATCTGGAAAATCGTGGATAATTTCAACACAAAATATTTTTGGGAACAATTTAAGGTGTAATAGAATAATGCTGAGTACAGAACACAAATACAGGATAGGATTAAGAGCAATAGTCAAACATAGGACAATCTGGAGCATTGTGTCCAGTTCTGGTGCCCTCAACATAAGAAGGACATTGAGCTGTTGCAGCAGGTCCAAAGGAGGCCACCAAGATGATGAGAGGGCTGGAGCATCTGCCTTATGAAGACAGGCTGAAGGAGTTGGGGTTGTTCAGCATGGGGAAGAGAAGGCTCAAGGGGCACCTAAAGTAACTTCTCAATACCTGAAGGGGGCTACAGAAAGGCAGGGGTAGGACTTTTTAATAGGACATGTGATGGGAGGACTAGAAATAGTGGATGTAAATCAGAAGAGAGGAGATTCAGACTAGATAAAAGAAAAAAAAAATCCTTATGGTGAGGGTGGTGAGACACTGGAAGAGGTTGCCCAAAGAGGTTGAGGATGTCCCCTATCTGGAGGGCCAGGCAGGACAATGCACTGAATAACCTTATCTATGGGGCCTATGGCAGGGGGGTTGGAACTTGATGATCTTCAAGGCCCCTTCTAACCCAAATCATTCTATGAATCTATGACTTTTTAATAGGATATGTGATGGAAGGACTAGAAATAATGGATGTAAATTGGAAGAGGAGAGATTCAGGCTAGATAGAAGAAATTCTTTAGGGGGTGGGTAGAGAAACACTGGAAGAGGTTGCCCAGAGAGGTTGTGGATGCCCCCTCAATCCCTGGAGGTGTTTAAGGCCAGGCTGCACAAGGCACTGAGCAGCCTGATGTAGTGGGAGGTGTCCCTGCCTATGGCAGGAGGGGTTGGAACTTGATGATCTTTAAGGTCCCTTCCAACCTGAACTATTCTATGATTCTATTGCATGATAAACACACAAGGTAATTTTGATGATTTAACCGTTTTAACCAAACTCCTCAGTAGAGGAAAGAGACTAGTTAGCTGGTAGTGCAAGGGAAATCATAAGGATTCTGAAGATACACACAACACACCACAAGAGTAGAAGAAAAAACCTTCACAGAGGTGATGAATTAGAAATTGGCCAGCGTGGCCAGGAGAAAGTACTATGGGGAGCAACAAGCATGGGGGGGGAAATCCAACAGATCAAGAATAGACATTACTAAGGAAAAATACAAATTTCCTAGGAAATAACTACATTATAATTTTTTCCCTTGCCTCTCCTTTCCTGCCCTCAACATCTCAAAGAAAAAAACCCCACATTTATGAGAAAGGGCACTGTGGAATGATGGTATTATCACCTTAAGTTGTGATAGCACATGCCTAGACAGGGTTTTTTATAAAAACTACTTTTATTTACTATTTAAGTTAGGCAGGGAGAAGTTAAAGCACAGTTCTGTCAGTACTAACCCACCTTGTCTGAGAGTACTCTCACTCCAACAACTTGTATCCAGAAGAACTTGTGCTCCCACACACTTCTTCTGCAGATTTCCCAAAAAACTTTTACTTTACTACTTGTATTCCTCTGGATTTGCTGAACATATTACTCTTCAGGGTGTTTTAAGGTTAATTTGTTTACCAATTTTCAGGCTTAACCTATTTATCTACCATTTTTTTCCAACAGAAAGTATTACAAAACTTCAAGCAAAAGCAAAAATTGGTTTTGGGGTTTTTGAGACTTTTCAATACATAATTCTCTTGAACTTATGCTTTGTTATTTAATACATTGCCATTAAATATTTTTCAAATATATGTTTTATTTCTAGTTAGGGAAAGAAGAAAAAAAAAACTCCAGCAGATTTGGAAAAAAAACTGTCCAGAGAACTCCTGTCATCCTCAAACTTTTCTGTTTTCCTTGGAAGTCAGAAGGTTTTTTTCTCACAAGGGCAAACCATCAGCTGGCAATTACCACATATCCAGAGAGCATGAACCAAAAGTCACTAAGCAAGTGACTTCTTGCAGATATAACTATATGAAATTATTAGTTTTTCACTACCATCAGCTCAGTAGAGAGGGGATGACTATTAACCTTTCCTCAAGTCCTTCATGAGTTGCATTTCAAGCACATATTTTTTTGCTGAATGTGCAACCCAAGATTTTGCTGTCCCCACATACTGTAATTTTTTTTTCCTGAGTACAATCACCCAGGAGAGTGGGAAGATTCTTCAGGACATACTCTAAAACAACCCAAAAAATTAAAAATAATAAAATTCCAAACAAGAAACTTTACCTGATTTTCAAAATGTGAAATTTAACCTTTTTCTTATAGCTAGACACTTTCCCTTCTCATAAATGTGTTTTTTTTCTTTAAGATGTTGAGGGCAGGAAAGGAAAGGCAAGGAAAAAATTATAATGGAGTTATTTCCTAGAGAATTCATATTTTTTCTTAGTAATATCAGTTCTTAATCTGTTGGATTCCTTTTTTTTCCCCTCCCTATGTTTGTATCTCCCCACAGTACTTTCTCCTGGCCACACTGAGCAAATATCTAATTTATCATCTTTGTGAAGGTTTTTTTCTTCTACTTTTATGGTGTGTTATCAGCGTTGTGTGTCTTCATCTTCAGAATCCTTACAATTCCCCTGTTAGGCACACCATTCAGATTCTATTTGCTTCAGGAACATGCTCTTGAAGCACAAATAAAACAAAATGCTTGAACATCTCTTTGAAGTTATCCTGCCTGCTTCCTCTAAATTCAGAGGGTGGAGACGTAACCACAGGACTACACAAAGCCCAAAGTCATGCTGTGACAAAAAAAGGTATCCCAGGCCAGTGGACTGACCCAACAGAGTAAAATCTCACAAAGAAGTTGCATTCAGTTCTGCATTTCAGGGTGGATCTGAGGCAAGGAGGTTCAAAGGAAAAAAAAAAAAAAGGGCAGATACTGTGTGTGCTCTCAAGTTGCCCACCCAGCTTTTCCCCCAAATCTCTGATGATTTTGTAAAATGAAAAAATGCCAACGTTTGCCACAGTAAAGCATCCCTGAATGCAAGTGCTTTATCAGCAATCTGTGGGCCCAGTGCTGTTCATTTACATTTCAGAACAATGCAACTTTAACAAGTCAGTTTGAAGTCTGACCATGGTAAGTCATGGTAGCAGCTTGTAATTAGGGCAAGTCCTGCTCCTTTGCTTTGAACTGCTTTCATCCCGCTGACAGCTCTTACCTTTTCAGAGTTTGTAAAAACATCAGACTTCAGCTCTCCATCCAGAAACTCATTAAAGTATTTCATCAGCTTCTGAGCCTCCACAGCCCGTTGCCGTGGCGTGTTTACCCCCTCCAGTTGGTCACCAAGGTGACAGACCTTAGTTGCTACATAGCTGATGTGCTCATCTAGCTCTTGGAAATGTTGGAAGGCAACCTGGGAGGAACACAGACACAAAACTCAGGATTTCCATTTTCTCTGCTTTAGGAAACACTAAATTTACTTGAGGGAGTGGAATTACTCAGAAGCAAGGACACAAAACTTAGGGTTTCTATTTTCTCTGCTTTAGGAAGCAGTAAATTTACTTCAGGAAGTAAATTTTCCAACTCTTGTTATGGAATTACTCAGAAGCAAGGACACAAAACTTAGGGTTTCCATTTTCTCTGCTTTAGGAAGCACTAAATTTACTTCAGGAAGTAAATTTTCCAACTCTTGTTATGGAATTACTCAGAAGCAAGGACACAAAACTTAGGATTTCCATTTTCTCTGCATTAGGAAGGACTAAATTTACTTCAGGAAGTAAATTTTCCAGGTGCTGTTATGGACTTACTCAGAAACATGGACACAAAATTTAGGATTTCCATTTTCTCTGCTTCAGGAAGCACTAAATTTACTCCAGGGAGCAAACTGTCCAGGTGCTGTTATGGAATTACTCAAATGCACAGACACAAAACTTAGGGTTTCCATTTTCTCTGCTTTAGGAAGCACTAAATTTACTTCAGGAAGTAAATTTTCCAGGTGCTGTTATGGAATTGCTCAAAAGCACAGACACAAAACTTAGGATTTCCATTTTCTCTGCTTCAGGAAGTAAATTTTTCTCTACTTCAGGAAGTAAATTTTCCAACTCTTGTTATGGAATTCCTCAGAAACACTGACATAAAACTTAGGATTTACTTCCATTTTCTCTGCTTTAGGAAGCACTAAATTTACTTCAGGAAGTAAATTTTCCAGGTTATCAGTGCTATGGAACTATTCAGAAGCACTAATGAAGTGCCACACAGAGTGCTTAAAGGTTCAGTGTCTTCCTTTTAAAACTCCTGCAAAGACTCAGGACTTTCAGAAGAGCTAATACTCATTAATGGAACATGCAGATAAGCCCCTTTTGACAGGGCAAAGTGTTTGCCATCAAACCCTCTTTATTTTTATCTCAAACAGTACCAAGAAATGTTAATAGACCCCACTTGCACAGCTTAACACTGACACCACCCCATAGATTTTTTTTTACCTGGTTGCTTTTCTGCAGCTCCTGTACTTTCTTTGCAAATTCCTTGGCTTCCTTCTGGCACTGCTGTTCTAGTTTCTCCACCTTTCTCTGAATCCTTTCATCCATTACCTGTAATTCTTGGATGTGATTCACAAATTCTTCCAATAATCTGATTTAAAATAAAATCCATGAAAGCAGGCTTCAGTTTAAGAGATAAAATCTTCTGCAGAGAGTCTGAAACTTTAAAAAAAAAACCAAACCAAGCTTGCCTTATGAGGTTTTTGTTTTTGTTTTTGTTTTTTTTTTTAAAAAAGGGATTCTAAATGTTTTGTATTGCTTTTCAGGTTAGTTTTCTGACCTTTTAGTGAGATTACATCATCATGAGATCAGATGCCTGGAGCTACCCCAAAAGGAGCCATCACATCATGCAGCTAAAAGAAAGAAGAGGCTCACAAGCTACTCAGCAGCAGCAGTAAGCTGCTCCATTTGATTCAGAGAAATTCACACCCTTAGTTTAAAACGACCTAAATCAACTTTGACACCTTCCTGTCCTTCTTGCCATTCGACTTTTTTGTGCCTGAGTCTTACAACAAGCCAGCTAAAATAGCAAAAAGCTCATTAAATTGAATTAACTAACTTATTAGTGAAGCCTCATATTATGTTTTAATCCAGTAAACTGTAGAGCTTTGGAAAATTCACATGTGACAAGGGGAAACAAGATCAATTCTTCACTTAAAAGGACTTAAATAAAGAAAGTGACTTTCCCTACTCCTGTAGGTTCAGAATAATTGGCTCACGGTCACAAATTCTCACAATTCTCCCAAATGAAAGCCTCCCTGCATACAAACCAAGTGTAGGTGCAAGGCTTTTTGGTGGAATAAAACAGTACAATTAGAGAGACATTTGCTTGGACTATTAGGCTATTTTCTTTTTACCTTTTTGGATCAAAAGCTTCTCCACCTCTGGAACCTCCTCCAGGTGTCCTCCATGCCAGTCGTTCAATGTATTCATCTGCCACAAAAGGCTCCTAGCCACAGAATAAAAAACTCCTTACAATGTGCCACAGCAGGTTGTTCTTTAAAGCAGCTGCTTATACATCATTTGCAAAGCATTTAGAAGCTTTCCTACAACCAAGAGCAAGCACAGTGCTGACAATCACCCCATCACCTCTCATGTTTAATATAGAGAACATCATCCTTCATTTTTTAACATCTAGAATGGAGGTGGGTAGATCAGAATCGAAGAATTCACTGCAGGTCTGTATTACCTGACTTTATTCTCAGTTGAACTTATGGCTTGTCACCACAAAGTGCCTGAACCATGCAGCAAACACACAGATTTAAGGTAACACAGCACAAAATCCAACCAAAAGTGTGCAGTAAATCAGAATTATCTGTCTAAAAAGATAAAAAAGGAATATAGACAGTAAAGTTTTCTTTGGTGTTGCTCAACTCTGATGCAGCTCAGAATGTGACACTGCAAGGAAATGACCAAAGCATTGCTACCCCCATCAAAAACATCACAAGATTGCCACTGGACACTATGTAACATCACAAGTTGCAGAAATAAAGCAGATAAAACTGAAGAAACACAAAATCAAGCAGAAAAACAGCTGGGAGTTAATTTTCCCCAGAAGGAAAAGCAGAGTTTGAGTGATGCTAAAAAAACTCTAGGTCAGTCAAACTTCTTCAATCATATTTGCTGAATATTCCACAAAAATACCACACAGGAACGAAGAGATAAGATTATTTCTCCACCCAGCAGTGTTTGCTGAAGGCAGAGACCTGATCATAAAACCAAGAGCTCTGTTTTTAGTTGGCCTAATACTCAAGGAGCCCAAACATTTCTTCACCTAGTTAACACTAAATACTCAAAACACAGCCCAACACCTTGTATGAAATAATGAGGGGGAAAGTGGGTTTCTAGTATTATTTTAATAATGAAAAACAAGGGTTGAAAAGCACATAGAGCCAGTTCAAGGTCTGTCATTCCTCTAAAGCATATAATGCCCTGTATCTAGTCAGGTTGAGCTGTTAAACAGAAATATATATTTTTTAAAAATTATTTAAACTATAATATGCAACATGCTGAATTCTGCTAACTAGGACAGACGTTCCTCCCTTTCAACAGATCACCCTCACTGAAAGATTGACCAGACTAACTGGTTTTTTTTTGCTCAGCTTCCTTGGTTAAGCTTCAAAAATAACTGGATGACAACACACACAAACAATTTCTCTCTAAGTCACTTATCTTTTTCACCCACTTCTTCCCACATACACAGTGTTGAGATTCCTTTACACAAATCCTTTCCAAGTTTTAATGCAGTATTTTCCTACCCAGTTGCAAATTCTCCCCTTATGTCATCTTTACATCTGTTTGGCAACCTGTTTTGCAATTTTAATTATAGGTGAAACGAGCCATTCAATATAGGAACAACCCCTTCAAGGAGTCCTCCAGCTTCCTTCTGGCTCTTTTCAGCATTTCTCCTTCATAGGAAAAGCACAACCATGATCTTTCTTCTGAAGATCCCATAACTCAGCTGGACCATCTCTCTAGTGACAAAGACACCAATGCCAAGTACAGAACCATGGAAGAGCCTTTTATAAAGGGTCCACCATTTGCTGATGCTCTGTGTGTCCCTTCAGATGTCTGCACTGAAAGATAATTATTCATGCATGCACAGTGACCTTGAATTTATCATCTTTTTTTTTGGCAAGAGTTTTTCCTGCAAGCTGCCTCTCCTAGAGCAATCTGATAGACATGCCTAGGTCCTCAAATATAAATTATTATATAAATTATAATTCACTGTGCTTCTATCTTCATCTAAACTTCTTCCCAGTGGGTGTTCACAGAGGACAGGCAGCTCCCTCCCCTGCACCACCAAAAGCAACCAGGCACATGCTGTGGTTGACACCAAACTTGGTGCCACCTGAGCAGCCACAAGGCCAAACTGAGCCCTTCTCACAGCATGGGCAATCACACATGTCCCCCCCTTCTACAATCCCTGCCTCTCTACTTCTGCAAGGTTTTCTCTTCTGCAAACATTAAAAACCTGATTTTTTTTTTACCAAAAAACACTTTTTTAAACCAAAAATCACTCTTTTTACATCAGCAAAAAGAGTGTTAATTAATTTAGACCAAAATGATGGGGAGGTGCACTACTGTTTTAAAGGGGAAAATATCTGTCCTTCAAGAGTACTCACATCAGACACCTTTCCTTCATTTATTTTATCATATAAACCCCTGTTCTATACGATTTCAAAAATAACAACCACAGAGGAAATTATTATGTGCAGATACTGACCAACAGAGAAACCAAAGGAGCTTTTTCTTCCAGATTTTCACTGCTCATACTAAAAATAAACTGTTTGATTTATAAAGAATAAAATAACACTGATGAAATCAATTTAAGGCACAATTTCCCACCTTCCACTGCAAATTCAGAAGATTATTTTTAGTTTTGTTTGTACATCCTATCTTGCATACATATTTGCTCTATTTAATGCTATCTTGATAACAGCATTACCTGTAACTAACTGACAGCTTGATTCCCATTTTAAGTCCCCTATCCAGTCCTGCAGAAATTGCTGAATATCAGCTATTACAAATGCCATTTGCAAGTCCTTTGGCTGTTATCTGATGAGCCCTAACAGTCAATTTCTTCACAGCTTTGAACTCCCCTCTAGCTCTAGATGAATTAACTTGACCCCAGCTATTCAGCCAATACTCCTGATTTAATAAGAGATATGCCTGAAGTGGGTGATAACCTGGTTTGTACAGGCAAATCCACACTGGACCAAGCCATGTGAAATCCCAGTTTCGAAGGAATAATTGATAAATTATGCTTTGAGTTATACTGAGTGCATGTTTCAAGCACAAACCCTGCCACATAATGTCACATCTACATGGTAAACAACTTTTAAGTCCACTTTGATGTGAATATTTCAAACAAATCCAAGCCTCAATATGCAGCTAAGGGTTACTCCCATAATAAGCGTATTTTTTAATGTTTTAAGCTTCATGGCAGTGACACAGCAGGCAACATTCATTTATATAAGGTGAATAAAACCTCTCTTGCTTTAGGACGGTCAGAGATGCTACAACCACCTTCTGGGACGGTCAGAGATGCTACAACCACCTTCTGGGACGGTCAGAGATGCTACAACCACCTTCTGGGACGGTCAGAGATGCTACAACCCACCTTCTGGGACGGTTAGAGATGCTACAACCACCTTCTGGGACGGTCAGAGATGCTACAACAACCTTCTGGGACGGTTAAGAGATGCTACAACAACCTTCCGGGACGGTTAAGAGATGCTACAACAACCTTCCGGGACGGTTAAGAGATGCTACAACAACCTTCCGGGACGGTTAAGAGATGCTACAACAACCTTCCGGGACGGTTAAGAGATGCTACAACAACCTTCCGGGACGGTTAAGAGATGCTACAACAACCTTCCGGGACGNTTGTGTGCTTGAGGACAAGATTCACAACAGATTAAACAAAACGTTGGTACAAAAACCTTCCAGGACGGTTGGAGATGCTACAACCACCTTCCCGGACGGTCGGAGATGCTACAACAACCTTCCAGGACGGTCGGAGATGCTACAACAACCTTCCAGGACGGTTGGAGATGCTACAACAACCTTCCAGGACGGTTGGAGATGCTTACAACAACCTTCTAGGATGGTTAAGAGATGCTAGAAAACCTAGGATGGTTAAGAGATGCTAGAAAACCTTCTAGGATGGTTAAGAGATGCTAGAAAACCTTCTAGGATGGTTAAGAGATGCTAGAAAACCTTCTAGGATGGTTAAGAGATGCTAGAAAACCTTCTAGGATGGTTAGAGATGATCTAAAACCTTCTAGGACAGCTAGGGATGATCTAAAACCTTCTATTTGGCACTATTTTTTTATTTCGACACAGAAGCCAAGAGATATGAGTCAGAACCAGTGTTGTAAGAGTGATTCATGAATACAAGTGCACACAATGAGCTGATATCAAGCAGATAAAGGAATCTTCCCAGGGAAACAGGAAAACCCCTCCTCAAGGCTGGGCCAAGCACGTCCCAGCGTGGAGACACCAAAGGAACAACTCGGAGCCACTCAGGGAGCAAACAGAGGATATTTGGCAAGGATATCACATCCCTGTGGACTAGCAAAGGGGGGGCAAAGATGTTCTCTTAAACACAGGTCACACCACAAGAGCCTGCAGCCCAGGCCCAGGGAGGAGAAGTTACTATATAGAATCATAGAACAGTTTGGGTGGAAAGAACCTTAAAGATCATCCAGTTCCAACCCCTCCGCCATAAAGGGACACCTCGCACTAGATCAGGCTGCTCAGTGCTTTATCCATCCTGGCCTTAAACACCTCCAGAGAGGGGGCATCCACAACCACTATGGGCAACCTTTCCCAGTGTTTCCCCCTTCTGCTGCCTTGGACAAGCCTTCTGGCTTATTGTTCCCCCTCTTCCCCAGCAGATAAAGGTTAGACAAAGTTATATTTCTTCATTTTGGACATCGCTGGGGAGCAGAAGGGCCGCGTTATCTCGGCGGCGGGGCCTGGCCCGGCCTGTGAAACCCTCCGCAAAGACCTCGGTGCCCCCACCGGGAAGGGAGGCCCCAACCTACGGGAAACCCAGGACCTGTATCCTCCTGAGGCATCATGTCAGCCCCTCCACTCCACTCATCCATCCACACACACACCCTTTAGGCTCCGACCGGCACCACCCGCTTTCACCCCCGGCAGCGCGGCCGCCCCCGCCATACCCTCAGCGAAGCCGCCCGCACCCACCTCGAAGAGCTCGGCCGTGGTAGCCATGGTGGCAAGGAGAAGATCACCGGGGCTTCTCACCGACAAATCACCACCTCCCCACCGCTGCCTCCCATTGTGTCCCGGCCACCCCCGGCAGCAGCAGCCGCGGCGGCGCCGCCTCCACCCGCCGGAAATAGGCCTGCGCCGGGCGGCCCGCACCGGGGAGGGGCTGGAGCTGCGCAGGGCAGCGGAGGCGCCTTCCCCCCCTTCCTCCTCCGGTGTTGCGGTTTCTCAGGCACGACCCCGTGGCCGTGCTCTTCTCCAGGTAACGGTGGAGGTCGGGGGAGGGAAAGGCCGGGCTCGTTGGGGGCTCAGGGAAAGCTTGCGGCTTGGTGGGGTTTGGGCCCGGCTGAGGGAGGGAAAGAGAGAGTGGAAAGGTTCCGGGCTCGGTTTCTATCACTGCTGAGAGAGTGGGAAGCTGGTAGGACCCGGGCTCGGTTTCTGTCACTGCTAAGGGAGAGAAAGCGGGGAAGGAGAGGCCCGATAGGGGTTTAGGCAAAGCTTGGGGCCTGGTGGGGTTTGGGCCCGGCTGAGGGAGGGAAAGAGAGAGTGGAAAGGTTCCGGGCTCGGTTTCTATCACTGCTGAGAGAGTGGGAAGCTGGTAGGACCCGGGCTCGGTTTCTGTCACTGCTGAGGGAGGGAAAGCGGGGAAGGAGAGGCCCGATGGGGATTTAGGGAAAACTTGGGACCTGGTGGCTTCAGGGCCCGGCTTCTGTCACTGCTGAGGGAATGAAAGTGGGGAGTGGGAGGCCCGATGGGGGTTTAGGGAAAACTTGGGGCCTGGTGGGGTCTGGTCCTGTCACTGCTGAGGGAGTGGGAAGATAGTAGGGCCCGGGCCCGGCTTCTGTCACTGCTGAGGGAATGAAAGTGGGGAGTGGGAGGCCCGATGGGGGTTTAGGGAAAACTTGGGGCCTGGTGGGGTCTGGTCCTGTCACTGCTGAGGGAGTGGGAAGATAGTAGGGCCCGGGCCCGGCTTCTGTCACTGCTGAGGGGGGAAAGAGGGAGTGGGAAGCCGGTAGGGCCCGGGCCCGATTTCTGTCACTGCTGAGGGAAGGGAGGTGGTAGGTCCTGGGCCCGGTTTCTGGCACTGCTGAGGGAGTGAAAGCGTGGAGAGGGAGGCCCGGTGGAGGTTTGGGGAAAACTTGTGGCCTGGGGGGGTTTGGGCCCGTTCTCCTGTCCCCTCTGAGGGGGGAAAGAGGGAGTGGAAAGATCCCAGGCCCGGTTTCTGTCACTGCTGAGGGAAGGAAAGCTGGCAGGTCCAGGTTTTTCCAGAGCATTTGGCTCAACAGTTTTTCCACTTTATGGCAGAAGCCATAAAAACTTTGAGGGAAGAAGTTCAAGATGACACAGCTTGAATGAGAAAAGAAAACTGTATCTTTTGGCTCCACACTTTTTCCACTTTATGCCATTGCAAAGTAGGTGAGACTTCTGTTTGCCTAGAGATGGGCCTTTTAAATTATGTTTCCAGTATGGAAAACCAGTATTTCTTTCCTTCTCTTTTGGCCCTAAGGCAAGAGAGGTTTTATTCACCTTCTATAAATGAATGTTGCATGCGGTGTCACTGCCATGAAGCTTAGAACATAAAAAAAATATGCTTATTATGGGAGTAATTCTTAGCTGCATATTGAGGCTTGAATTTGTTTGAAATATTCACGTCAAAGAGGGCTTAAAAGTTATTTTCCATGTAGATGTGACATTGTATGGCAGGGTTTGTGCTTGAAACATGGACTCAGGGTGTTCAAAATGTAAGTAAAATATAGCAAAATAGCCTGGTGCCCTCATAAATCCCTCCCTTTTTCCCAGTGCCGCTTTATGCCTCTGAACCCGTTTTTTATAATTTCCACAGCCCTTTACCAACTGCCTGAGTGTTTATTTTATACAACTTCTGTATTTTGCACTTGACTTTGTGGTGTTTTGGTGGTTTTTTTTGGATCATAGAATGGTTTGGGTTGGAAGAGACCTTCAAGATCATCTAGTTCCAACCCCACCCCCCCTCTCTACCATGGACAGGGGTTGTGAGATGCTGNACCCCACCCCCCCTCTCTACCATGGACGGGGGTTGTGAGATGCTGTAAAATGAAGCAAATAGGCAAAATAAAAAGCTTTTTCTTTTTGCTTATGTGCCCTTCATTTTGTGGTGTAACTGAGCTGAGCCTTCAAAGGCCCCTGCCTATGGCAGGGGGGTTGGAATTACATGATCTTTAAAGTCCTTTCCAACCCAAACTATTCTGTGTTTCCATATTCTCAGGGAGAAATTCAGCTTCCCATTTGATTTTAGGATCTGCTTACAAAGTTGGCCCTTTTTTTTAAACCAAATGAGTGCTTTTTACTTAGAACTCTTGTGGGATTTTATTTAACATTTGAGTTATCCTGGCAGCTTTTGTTGGTCAGGCAAAATTTGTTGCCCAAGTGTTTATTTTTACAATATGCAAAATACTTTGTGGGTTTGGGGTTTTTTTTTGGTCCCTCTCATCCCTTTCTGTCAGCTGCTGTAAAGGTTTTGCCTGGTTCTTCTTAACGTGGAAAAAGGATCATAGAATGGTTTGGGTTGGAAGGGACCTTCAAGATCATCTAGTTCCAACCCCCCCTTCCCCCCCGACTGCCATGGACAAGGGATGGTGAGATGCTGTCAGATGAACCAAATAGGCAAAATAAAGAGCATATTTTTTGCTTTTTGCTGTGTAACTGTACAAGAAGTAGCATATTCTCAGGCAGAAATTCAGCTTCCCATTTGATTTTAGGATCTGCTTACAAAGGTGGGTTTTTTCTAAACCAAAGGAGCACTTTTTACTCAGAACTATTATTTAAGGTTTGAGTTATCCTGGCAGCTTTTGTTGGCCAGGCAAAATTTGTTGCTGTTTCTGTGCACTTTCTGTGATTTCTCAGGACCCACCTCCAAAGAATGAGAGTAAAAATCATCAGGAAATATGGAAAGGGAAAAAAAATCCCAAACCCTGGATATAGAGATGTGGCAGTCCTAGTTTGAAGGCAGTAAAACTGAAGAGATAGCCTAAAAGGAGGCAAAAGAAAAAAAAAATAAATAAAAGAGCAAGCCAAGCAAAATAAATAAATAAAAGAGCAAGTAGACTATCTTCCATCTTCAGGTGCAGACATATCTCAAGGTTAGACATTCCCCTGATTGTTTTAGGATTAGTATTATGGTCCTTGTATTACCTCCAGGACTAAAGATGAGGCCTCCCCTCTACAAACACAGAGAAAGAGAAAGCCTTGTCCCCAAAAAAATCTGAGAGTGTAATCACCACAGAGGAAAGGGAGGGGGGGGGCTGGTGACAGGGATATGTGAAGTAACTTGTCACACACTAAGTGGCAGAGACAAGGGATAGCCCTGCTTTGAAAAGGGCAAACTACACTTGCTACTTCAAGTGATTGCCAGACTTAGATCTTTCAAGTTCCCAGAGGAAATAATAGGGCTGTGGAAACCCCAAGTTTATCCTCCTAACTGACCTTAAATTCAACAAAGCACACAGATAATATAAAGAATGCTGGATCACATGGCAACTCTTGGTTTGGGGACTTACCCACTCAGCTGGAGATACGTGAGCCCTGATCTTTAACCTCAGAGAAGACATCTGGGACATCAAAGCATTCCACTTTTTCTTTTTTTTCTTTTTTTTTTTGAGCTGATCATAACTTAATTCTGGTGACAAGTATGGTCCCTCTCTCAGTCTTCTCACCCAAACTGCTGCAAACTTTTTTTATCTTTTCGGATATTTTTCATCACTTTCCAGAAGGCAGTGCTGCAAAATTGAGATCTGAAGAGCTAACTAATCACCCAGTGACTCAGCTAAAGCTAGGAAGATTGGGTAGGAGGAGAGGGTTGCTGTGATGTGAGGAAAGCTTCAGCAAATAGAACAGATTGGGATGTAAGCAAGACAAAATTAGGCTGAAATATCTCCTTTCCCTATGTTTTGGAAACATTGAAAGTAAGAAATGCTTAGCAAGGTTACTTGTAGCCTTTTGGCAACAAGTGGAAGTCCTCATAAATTTCCAAGCAGCTAAACCACTGTGCTTTTTTGCTTTTAGATGTGAGACTGGCAGGGAGATATTTTGCTGTCATCTGTATCCTGTTTACAGATCTTGTAGTTGAAGCTCTAGCTGCTCTCTGTCTGTTGTTTTTTCCTTACTGGAAAAATAAAAGGAAAAGGAAAAAAAAAGCCCTAGATGCTTGATTAAGACTCAAAATGAAAAAGCAGTCACTGCAAATAAGTCTGAGGAAGTGTAACTTGCCTCCAGCAAGAAACTGTGCTCCTCAGTTAAGAAAAGATGGTGTAGGTGGGACTTAAGAGGCAACAGGATAAGAACCATGCAAGTGTTCAGGAGCAGAAGGGGAATGCTGCATATGGAGGGCACAGATAAAACAAAGCACCACATTGCTGGGATTACAAGTTCCGTGGCAATTCAGGAAACAGGCTGTCAAGGTGTCCTGAAAAAGATAGTATAAAAAAAGAATACATTAAGGCATTTATATATCTGTGCCATTTTTTTTTCTCCCATGTTTATGCATTAGTGTGGCTCTGACTGCAAATGAACATGCAGCCTGTGAACAGATCTGCTACAAGTTCTACAAGATCATAAAATAGTTTGGGTTGGAAGGGACCTTAAAGATCATCAAGTTCCAACCCCCCTGCCATAGGCAGGGACACCTCCTACTACATCAGGCTGCTCAGTGCCTTCTCCAGCCTGGCCTTGAATACCTCCAGGGATTGAGGGGGCATCCACAGCCTCTCTTCCAGTGTTTCCCTACCCTCATCAGAAAGAATTTATTTCCTCTATCTAGCCTGAATCTCCCCTCTTCCAATTTACATTGATTATTTCTAGTCCTTCCATCACATATCCTATTAAAAAGTCCTACCCCTGCCTTTCTGTAGACCCCCTTCAGGTATTGAGAATCTACAATTTGAACACCTAAGAGAAACTTGTCCTTGATTCTATCAATATTCCAAAGCTTTTTTTTTTTTTTTTTCATTTTGTGACAGCCCAGGAAGGGATTGTGTGATTGGGATCAGTTCTACTTTTGTTAACTCTGTCAGTGTGATATTTTGGGTGGGAAAAGATGAGTAACACTAACAAGCTTTTATTTCTGTGTCACAGATGATACCCCACTGTTGAAATAAGTTCCAAGACCTTCCATGGACCAACACATTTGCCTATACCATGTGATAGTATTTTTCTTAAAGCTTTTTGAACAAAGCCTCACAGATTACCAAGTTTTTGTGGAGGATCAAGACATTTGCACCCAAATCAATTCAATTTGCACCAGAGGAGGAGATCTCTGTCCCATTCTTGCTTTTCAGAAGAATAAACTGATGGATGCCTGTCTTTCCCTGGTTGAGGAGACCTTGGATCCGCACCTTTCCTCCCTGATAATGGGTTATCACAAGGGCAGGCTCTTTAGTTAGACATTATGGACTGCATCTCTCTAAGTCAGACAAATTGAAGCTGAGTGTGAAAATGGGCCAGCTCCAAAAATCTCCATGTACAGCCTTGGCAACCCCTTAAAAGTGTGATGATGTTCAGGAAGTGTCTCCAGGCAAGAATCAACCAATTTGGAGGATCCATCCTGCCCAAAAGCAAGCCTCAGGGGAACATCTGCGTCAGTGAAAAAGCTGATTATGTGCATTGTGGCAAAAGAGATGTTGTGGACACGTGGAGTTGTAAATTACAAGGTGAGAGCATTTTATGTGCAAGTCCTGCCCCAGTATTTCTCACACTTGGAAAGTAAAAACTTTATTCTACTTAAGTATGTGATCAGTGAATTTCTAATACTAATTTCTGATGCATTAGCACTAGGTTTTGTTTGATCTTTAATGTTTTTTCTTGCATTTTTTGCAAGAAATACTTAAATTTCAAGCAGTAGCCACACTTCATGTATTTTCCCAGATGTTTGTTATTCTGAATGCAATAGGGAGAAATCCTTTTCATGCATTCTTTGCACATAAAGACTGAGAAATGGTAAGGCAAAATTTATTCCCAGCTATCCAATAAGCAGCATGTTAAGTAATTATTAGAATTTCTGAGTGAATCTTCTGCAAGTGTCCTTCAGTGAGCATTTTTCATTAGTTTTCTTACCAAATGCAAGCTCAGTGCTAATTTATGCTGTTCTAATGACATTTTGAATCCACAAATGCTGTTTGTTTGGCTGACATAAGAAGCATTGATTCAGAATCTGGTAGAAGAAACCATTTATGTGATTATTTGGGATGGGTTTTTTCTATTGTAACAGTGGTTTTCTGTTTTTAATGCTAAAAATTGGGGAATATTGAATAAACAGTTCAATAATAATTATGGAATACATTAAAATGTGTGATATCTACAGCAGTATTTATTAGTCATTGTACTGAATTATGCTTAGGAAGGAAACTGTATTGTTACTTTAGGGATTATGTGGGTGAACAGCTTTCTTTTCATGAAGGGACAAGTTTCTAGGCCATGTTGCAGAGTGGATGCATGGTGGCCTTATCATAAAAACATAGAATTGTTTGAGTTGGAAGGGACCATCAAGATCATCGAGTTCCAATCCCCCCTGCCATAGGCAGGGCCACCTCCCACTACATCAGGCT